>CAWUFW010016795.1:0-292362 GCA_963921515.1 Calotriton arnoldi | reverse complement strand
TCCGTCTTTATTGAATATATAAAGAAATGGTCCCAAGAATTTTTTGACATAAATAGATATAGTGCCGGCAGTAGGATAGTGTGGGACTCTTTTAAGGCTGGCCTTAGGGGCGAAACGATTAGCTTCGTTGCCAGGGCAAAGAAACAGCGGGAGGCAAAGAATGAACAATTGATGCGAAACCTAGTGGAAGCAGAAGAAGAACATGTCCTATTAATATCGCAGGGTCGGGAGGTGGCTCAAACTCAACATCAAATTATCGCCCTTAAGTTAAGGCGGAAATAAATAGCTGGTGTACGCAGAAATCCGCAAAAGAGTTTCAATCCCAGAGAAATAATTCTTACGAAAATGGGGAGCTAGTGGGGAGGAGACTAGCCCTACGAACCCGCCAGAAAACAGCTAGGAATTTAATATCTTCGATTAAGAAGGATGGCCAAATGTATACTAACACAAATGATATATTAAGGGTGTTTCAGGATTATTATCAGCTGCTGTACCAGGATGATACGGGTAAAGCTGGAACACTTCAGGATTTATCCTGAATATTAACCAATGCAGATCTTGGTGAGGTGTTGGATAGTTCAGCTAAGGACGACCTAGAAAAGGACATCTCACTAGAGGAGGTCCTGGTAGCATTGCAAGAATTGGCATCAGGGAAGGCTGCTGGCCCAGATAAGATCCCCCTGGAAGTATATAGGATAATGCAAACTCTGATAGCCCCTCTTCTACTTGATCTTTTTAAGGGTATACAATATAGTGGGTGCCCTCCAGAATCCTGGAAAGAGACGGATATCATCATCTTCCCAAAGAAAGGAAAACCAACAGATAATCCAGCCTCATATAGGCCGATATCTTTAATTAATTTGGATATTAAAATCTATTCGAAGATATTGGCTATTCGGTTAGGGAGGGTTATTGGACATCTGGTCTCCCCCTGGCAGCATGGGTTTATCCCAGGAAAAGAAACAATGGATCATATCCGGAGGGCTATATCGCTAATTGACATCATGGCCGGGACTGGGGGCCAGATGGCTATGATCCTCCTCGATGCCGAGAAGGCATTTGACCGGGTATCCTGGAGGTTCTTGTGGGGGTTACTGGAGCTAAAAGGCTTTGGACCCCAAATCATAAAGGCAATTAAAGCTATGTACTCCGACTCAAGAGCCCGATTACAATTGATGGGGAGAGAATCAGGAAATATATTAATTTCTAGGGGAACTAGACAAGAGTGCCCCTGCTTCCCCATTTTATTTGCTTTGTATATAAATCCCTTGGTGGTAAAGCTGCTGCAGTGTCAGGAGATTAAACCGATGATAAGCAGGGGGTACGAGACAAAGGTTTTGGCTTACACCAACGATGTTGCTGTGTTAACTACTGACCCAACAGAGGCAATTAGGGAGATTGTCCGTATAGCTGAGGGATATGGGCTTGTATCAGGGTACGCATTGAATAAAGGGAAGACAGTTGTTATTTGCACAGAGAATATCACTTTTAATGATTCTCAACGAGCAGAATCAGCAGTTTACCTCGGGGTCTGCCTCAGCTCGTAGGTGGACGATATTGTGAAAATTAATTTCGACCCCCTGGTAAAGACTATATCTGCGGATCTAAAATGAGTAAATGGGCTGCATTTATCTATAATTGGAAGAGGGAATTCTTTAAAAATGACTATGCTGCCCAAAATCTTGTATCTATTTTGCTCAATCCCGCTCGTGGTAGACGAACAGATATTGAAGACCTTGGAGTCTATCTTCTCTAACTTCATTTGGCAATACGGGAAAGTGAGAAGGTCACTTAAATATTTAACTATCCCACAGGATAGAGGGGGACTTTCAATTCCTAATATTACATTATATTATTGGGCGGCTTTTCTTCATCAGATGACCTCCCTGTTTGTAGCAGATAGGGACAAGGAGGTTGAAAGAGTGGCTAGAATACCAACAGTATATGAGCTCACCATAGGGAAGGAGGCCCCTGTGCTGCTGCTGAGACAAATGGAGCAGAGTTATTATAAAAAGGTTCGCTTCAAGGTAGTATATGGTGCGTGGAGGATATGGAATAGAGTGTCAAAATTCATGGCGATACCTAAGATTTGTCGATATACTCCCTTGTGGCGATCCTCTCTCTTCCCACCCCTCTTTTACGATGCTATGGGAAAGCAATGGGAAGAGCTAGGTGTGGTTACAATTGGAGAACTCTATGTGGAAGAGCAAGTCTCCCAATTTTCTAGGTTGCAGCAGGAGTTCGGGATTCCAAATAACCACTATTTTAAATATGTGCAGGTTAGGAACATCCTCACTACATGTAGACCAGCGGTAAAACTGGATAGGATACCAATGTTAGAAGTAATCACTAGGAAGACTAGTAAAATCAGGAATATTTATAGCCTGCTGATAGATGAACTCAGATGACTTAGAAAAGACTGAGACAGGCTGGGCAAGGAAGCTGAACAACGCGGATGTGGATATCTATATGACACTATCATTAACTGCGAAAATACTTTTATCTACTAACTTAAAGGCACAATTGTATAAAACTGTATTTAATTTATATTTTACACCTGCTAAATTATTCAATTGGGGAAAAAGAGCAGATGATAGTTGTCCTAGATGTGGGGTTGGACCCACATGTTTTATGAGTGTGATAAACTGGCTCTTTTAAAGAATGGGTTGCTCAGCTTCTGGGAAAGTCTGTTCGGATTTAGGATTAAACTGACCCATACCCTGCTGCCACTGGGATATGATAGCTCTCTGGAGCTTGATACCGCACAGGAATACTGTATATTCATGGGAACAGCAATATTTAGGATAATGCTAGCCACCAGATAGAATAATGTAGAGCCACCTACCTTCCAGATGTGGCTAGCTAGGCTTCTTAGAATATATAATCAAGAGACGGCTTTGTATGCATGTAGGGGCAGACAGGCCAGAATCCGTAGGGGGAAAATCTGGGCACAAAATGGAGCAGAGAAGCTAGGGGGCCTTAATAATAGGGGTAGGGGTAGGGGATTAAGAGTGGTGATGGCAGGCTTTTCCATCTATACGTCTCTGATATGCTGGAATAATATGGTTGTAAGGGTTTTACTTTCAATAAGAATGAATTGCAATGGTTTTTTTAGTTTGGTTTTAACCTTCTAGCTCCAAACTGTATATACTACATCTTAGTAATCGCTCTTATTTTGGATTAGCTCATTTGTGGTGCTCTTCTTTCTAAGTGATCTATTTGTATTTTTGCACAACCCTATTAGAATTAGCTTGTAAGGGTTTTACTTTCAATAAGAAGGAATTGCAATTTTTTAGCTAGGTTTTAACTCTCTAGCTTCAAACTGCACATATTACATTTTAGTAATTGCTCTTATTCTGGATTAGTTCATTTGTAGTGATCTTCTTTCTAAGTGATCTATTTGTATTGTTGCACAACCCTATTAGAATTGTATCAATTTTTTTATGATCCATTGATATTTATTCTTGTATATGACGTTATTTGGGTATGAATAAAAAATAAAAAAAGCATGGGATAAGAAAGGGAGATAAAGGGGTGCATACTGCATTCTTCATGCTTTTTTGTTGTTTACCCCAAAAATTTGAGTAACAAAATGCAAGGGCCTATGATGATGGCAACACCTGAATGAGGTGACTCATCAACTCAATCACCACCCCCTGATATATAGCAGGCAAGAAACTCAGAGGACACTCCACCACTATGAAGATCACCAGCGGCATGGGTCTTTTGCCCTAGGACTACTGACACATGTCTTGTCCACAGCATTGTGTATATGAATCAATGCCTCCAGGTTTTTAAGATGTTCAGTAGGAGAGTGAGGACTTCCAAATCACCTACAGCTTCCTCCAGTTAGAAGAACTGCTGAATTCCTCTTCGAACCAAATGATCTGAACCTCCATCTGACCCAGGGCAACACCACAGGCAGCAGCACTGACCTCGACGGTCAAACCCAAATGAGCCACAGGAGCCAATGAGACTCCCTTCCTCTGTTTCAGCATCCACAACACAATCACAACTGAATCTGGTGACAGAGGTGCCTTGACCATAGAACCGCACATTCACACAGACCCAAATTTGAGTTCAACCAAGTAATGCAATGTGGAGGAAAAGCACAAGATATGGGCAAACTGAGGGGCTTATTTATGAGAGTACTGCATCACATTTGCACCACGTTAAGTAGTACATGCATGATGCAGGGCTCTCATAAAGATTTATGAAGCCAAGCCACCCTGCTCATAAATAATGAGTAAGGCAACAAAGCACAAATTACAGTGTAGCCTTACTCTGTGCCCGGGAGGCGTTCCATGGGCTTTGCGGTCGGTTTTCCCACGCAACACCCATGGAATTTGACGCTGCCCCAGATTTACAAAAACATGTACACTTGAGGAAGCACCAAATCCATATGCCTCCTGGAGGAGTAATGAGGAGAAATAATGTAATTTCTCCTTGTTTTTCCTCTTTCTATATGTACTGCATTCTACAGCACACATAGAAAGATGAAATTGCCTCTTAGGATTGTTTTTGTGCAGGAAAGTGCTTCTCCCTGCACAAAAACATTGCTGCCCGCAATGGAGTCCCCCTTGTACCATGTTGCAATGGTGCCTACGTTGGTGCTAGGCTGCAGAAACGGCACTAGTGCAGGCAGAAAGGTCAGGAATGCACTTTATTGCTTAAATATGGTGCATTCCTGTTCTTTCAATTTGGCATAGGGCAGCACAGCAAGGTATCTTGCTGCACTGTCCTATCCCAAAATGCCATAAATGAGGCACTGTGGGCCTCATTTACAATCTTTTGACATAGGACAGTGCCGCAAGCCTTCATGCTGTTTTGACCTATGTTAAAAGAAAAGGAAAAGAATGTACTGTATCCATAAGATACGCTGCGTTTGTCCTTTCCCCTTGCGCTGGTGCTCAAATGTCTACCATGTGCCAAAGCAGGCACCCTTGTACCATGGGGTAAGGCTGTCTGCATTTTAGGGGTGATTGTTTTTGTGCAGGAAGGGAGACCTTTCTGCACAAAAACAATCGATGGAGGCAATTTCCTCTTTCTATGTGTACTGCAGAATGCGGCACACATAGAAAAAGGAAAAACTAGGAGAAATAAAGTTATTTCTCCTCGTTGCGCCTCCCCTACGCCACCCCTGGGGAGGCGTAAGCTTTTGACGCATTCCCAGGTTTACAAAATCTCATAAATCTGGGAATGTGTCGAATGCCATGGGCGTTACGTGGGAACAAGCTCCGTAACACCCATGGCACATCTCCCTATCACAGGGTGAGGCAATGCAGTAACTTGCACTGTGTTTTCTCAGTCCATATCTAAAAGGCCATGAAAAGCCACGCAAGGTGGCTTTACGTGGCGTTGTAGATATGGCCCTGCAGTGCGGGCCGCCGCACCGCCACTAAAAGTGACATTCTGGAAGAAACAGGGGCCTTATACATGAGGCCTTAAGTCTTTCAGGAGCTAGAAAGTCTCATGGATTACATGCATTTAGCAAACACAAGGAGATGATGGACAGAGCGCTGAAACTTTTCAGACACTCGCCCCCAGTCACAGATCTGGGTTGAATCCATCATCGTTCTTTAGCTCACTTCGCCACCCCAGTTCAGACCCAGCCATATGCAAATCAGTCTTGACCCAGTTCCTCATGGGAATAGTTCAACTTCCAAGCCGCTGCATTTAGATCAGGAGAGGGAGGGTTAATAATAGATTCAAGAACTATAAAATGTCATTATCTCTTAGAACATAGTATACTTTCTGCACAAAATACAGAAAATAACCTTTCAGCAAATTTAATTAACTTAGCTGGAGGCAGCAACATCATAAACCTTCACTGATCTCCAAAGAGTTCTGTACAAATATCACGGCTCTTTCACTGTTTCAGAATTATTAGATTACTTTGAAACTATATCATTAGACTTGAGCGCATTACAATAAAAAAAAAATATTATGAAAGCTGAGATTTTACTAGCAACTGTTTTTGCGACTTTTCAAATGCATTGCAGCGATCAAGGGCACTGCAGCGATCAAGGAAGGCTGAGGTCTGAACATTATCAGTGCTGAGTCGAAAAAAAGCCACCCAGACAGAAAAATGGACCTTACAATAAAAACAAGCCTAGTTGAAATGACTCACTGTAAAACAAAACCTATTCAGATATTTGGCGTGCTTCAGCATGAACAGAGAGTAAAATGAGTCGAATGTTTTCCGAGTTGGGGCAGGAAAGATAAGTAATCATTTGTCATCTCTTCTTCGTGATGTTAACAAACAGTACAATAAACAAAGACAAATTAATAACTCAAAAGCCGCCCAACATTTCAATAAATCCAAATTGGGCTCTATCCTAACGCGTGTCAACTGATGACACATGAATACATGGACCACCTAGTTTTCTTCCTGCTTTTAAGTCGTTCAAAATATTGTCTGGGACCTGGCTCAGCACTGGAGATAAAAGACCTCCTGTTAAACAGCTGCTAGATCTTTGATGTAGTAGAGATGCATCCTTCAAAGAGATGTTCATGGATATTAGGCATGTGTGTTGTGTTTCTCTTTGCATACTTTTTATATCTCTAGCTGCAATACCACATAGCTCCTTAGATGCAATACTCATTAATTTGAAAGATGTCCATAATCATGGTATCATCAAAAAACAAGCAATAGGTCTGACGTTGGCTGCCACCTTCTTTGCTATGCCAGTGCTTGCTTTGTCATTGATTTTGTAAAACTTTATTGATGGAGGAGTTACCAGCACTCACCAACATATTGAAAAAATCATTGACTAACAGAAAGCACACAGTGCCATGGTAGGGCATGGTACTGAAGGGATTTTTTTGCGGTGATCCAGACCAGGTTTTTGCGCTCTCGCCAAATGACTGCTCTGCGCCGAGAGCTGAGAGGAGGACGTCGGATTGCTGCCTGCTCCCCCGTTCCCTCGTTCGGGAAAAATTCCGCCAAGACCCGCCAAAGCCCTGACGTTGTCGTGGGCATTTTCTTTACGGAGGCGGTGTGAGGCGGCGTGGAGTCAAACAGAGAGTGGGGTTGCTGCTGCTGTAACTGCCGCAGGAAAGGCGCCGCTCTGTTATCGGCAGTTATCGGCAGGGGGCTGCAGGGGGCTGCTGCCGCTGGGCCGTGGATTACTCCAGACCCCCGCTCTCCTCCCCACTCTCTCGCTCTCATCTAGGCTCATCAAGGCTCTCGGTCCTCCTCCGCGAGCTGCTACTGGAAGGAGGTGAGACCGATTGAGCCTAGCAAAGGTGAGGGGCGCAGTGTGGGGGTCGTACCGCAGCGGCTGCCCTGGGAGCATTTGGCGATCAGTGATAGGCTCTGGGAACATTTGGAACATTTTTTGGGAGCATTTGGGAAACATCGGTGGTCAGAGACAGGCTCAGAGACAGAGACAGAGCCTTAGATCCCTTAGATCCCTGTGACTGTGATTGTGATTGTGACTGCTGGGATTACGACGCCGTGGTGCTGTGGGCGGCCGAGCAAAGAGTGTCCATTCAGCTGGTCAGAGCGTCCATCTAGAGCTCAGTCCTGTTTCTGGGCGCATAGTGGCATTTACTTCACTTAATTGCACCGAACCTCAACCAAACCTCAGCTGAACTTAAGCGGTGGTATCAGAGCAATCAGCAGAGAAGGCGAGTCCTGCTACGAATTGTAGCTCCTTATATATTGCATTATATATATAATATATCGGTACAATATAGGGGGGCAAATTGAAGATGAAAACGAGATCAGCAACAACTTCGGGTCAGAAGAAGCAAAATATAAGCAGAAGGACTCAAGAGTCTCAAGAGAAAGCGAGACACCCCAGAAAAGTTATGACCAAGGATTCCTGTTTTGGAAGTGATATGAGGAGAGAGTCAAGCCCAAGTGCTATGACCAGGGCGCCGCATCAAGGAAGACACGGTGGACCCAGATTAAAAAAGAGAGGCGTGGAGAAGAGCACCGTCTGTGACACACCGTATAAGGCTCGATCTGGAGATATAAAGGATACTTCAAGAAAGTTATCCCATGATCGAATGGGTTTAATATACTCTCCTGCCCTGAAACAGCAGTCAATTAAGGAATGTTTTAGGAGAAATGGGAGTACGGCTGATCATGGCTTTGGAGCAAATGACAAAGCAACTCGGGACGCAAGTTTATCCACAAGTACATCCACGTCACAAGTCGCACGATCATCTTTTCCGATGACTCGAGATAAAGACAACTTATCGCCTACATTTAACACGCTGCCTATACAATCAACACCAGTTGTACCTTAGGAGGTAACAAAAATACAAAGGGAAATACAAAGGGAGGGGACCTTCTGACCACATCTGAAGGTTCTCCCCTGTCTACCTTGTGTGGAGTGATGGAAAAAAGAAATGTGGACGCGGATGTGGATGCGGATGTGGATGTAATGGATGGAAGGGTACATCGCAATTTAAAATCAGTAAATAATGTAGGGAGCAAAGATGTAACAATCTCGGAAACAGACTCAATCTATGGTCATGAAGAACAAAATGTATCAGGGAATGAGGATAGTAGTGTCGACTTAGATCTTGACCAAGCCGAGGGTTCATATGTGTCATTTAATGCTTCAATTTCATCTAGTCAATTGAGGGAGCTGGACTATTTAGCCAACTCATTAATCTCACTTTCAAAATCAAGTATATATTCAATTACACCGAGGACTCAGTGTAACACAATGAAAAATAGCCCAATTATAAAACGAAGAAGTAAACAAGACCTGGTCCTGGGAATAAATAGTCAGGAAATGGAAAATAATGAAGGCAAACCCAATGGGGTGGGTCACACGCCGCCAAAATTCACGGTAGTATCTGCAATGGGGGCAATAAGTAGTACATTGAAGCAAATGTCGGAAATTTTAACAACACAATCGAAGCTATTAACAGAACAGGTTGATTATTATAGACAAATGGCAGCAGAAATGATATCAATAAAGGATAATTCTGCCATCAATCAAACAGGACATGGGCGAATTAATTAATGCCGTAAAACATCTAGAGCGTGTGGATGATATCGTGGATCTATTACAATTATTACCAAATAAAATTGGGAACTGCATCAATAAAAATGTCCTTCCAGACACGGGAGAGAGGTCGATTGAAACAAAAGACGAAATAAGTAACGTAATAAATGACAGCTCCAATCAAAGAAAAGACGCTGTAAATACATCGTCAGAGCCAAAGTTAAATAAGATAAACACCCGTAGTGGATTACAATGTGATGGATATCAAGAAAGTTTCGCTCCCTATTTAAGTAAAAGGAGATTAAAAAAACTAAGAAAACTCAAGAGAAAAAACGAGATCAAACTACCATCGCCAGATGCATCGGCGCTAAAGGAGAATGTGATCTTTCCAATATTTAATAAATCAGCAAAAAAGTCAAAAGATCAAGGGAATCTAAATGGGGCTCACATGTCCGATGTAAACAGGCCAAGTCAGGAAAAATCTTGTCTCTCGGCTAATCAAGCTAAAGCCACAATATCAACCGATAAAACATCAGAGCACGAAACAGTACCAAGAGTGGTAACCGATGCCATATCGACGTCACCAACTCCATCCATCGGTAAGACACCAACAAATGCCCGACATGTACAACTGAAGGAATAGAAAACACTAGTACTACCTCGGTTATCTTATGTACACAGAATGAGGACAAAACTATGTCATCAGAAAGCAAAGAGGAACCCTTATTGAAAAAGATTATGAATGGAATACTAGAGATAACAGAAAAACTGGGGACCCAAGTCGTCCAATAAAAACCGTAAATATGGAAAAAACAGAGGGTATGGATAATTGTACAGATTTGGAAAATGTACAAAGGGAATGTTTTGTGGGAATTCAACAGATAAAGAGGGGGGAACTCCAAAGATCAAACAAAGGGAAATTATGCCAAGAGACCCAGGGGCATATTAGCAAGACCGGCGATAAAATTATCGCCGTTTTAGCGGCAGGAAACTGCCGCTAAAACAGCGATAATGGGCTTGCTAATATGCGTTATGAATTCAATAGAAGCCCAGGTTAGATGTGCAGGACATCTAACCTGGGCTTCTATTGAATTCCATAACGCATATTAGCAAGCCCATTATCGCCGTTTTAGCGGCAGTTTCCTGCCGCTAAAACGGCGATAATTTTAACGTGGGTCTTGCTAATATGCCCCCAGTCTCCATATAATGAATCTTCATGTAGTGACGAAAATTGTATAATTGACTTTATACCTGTATACAAGTCAGAAGGCTATCATGACATATTGAATCGGCAAAACATACTAAAGTTATTAAACTGTTTTGAAAATTTGAAAGAACTCAACTCAAAATCACTCGTGGCTGTTTGCTTTGTCTCAGATGATAAAGCCAACACAGAGTACGAAATCACAAGAACAACATGGGTATCTCAGAGTGTGGTACTAAAGATATTAAACATTAAAGACTTCTCAACCGACTGGGGAATCATAATCAGACAGCCGGAGAAACGTAAATATCCACATATTTTGAGAACTGCCAACAGACGTACAGAATACGAAAAACAACCATTAAGTACCAGATTTCCATACAAAGGTGCAGAAGATAACATCAGATTTGAGAACTTTCAAATCACCACAAGGAAAGAACAGGATAATAATGGAATTCCTGCTGATGCTCCACGTTTAGGGGAGAGGCAGTATCTATATGAGGCCAAGAAGTATTCCTGAAAGATCTAACATAAGGAAAGTCCAACAAAGCGAGTTTTCAATATTGTCCTGGAATATAGCGGGTTTGAGCGACAATTAAAAAAAGGCCGGGGACAAAATGATGAGCTTTCTACAAGATCAATGTGTAATATGTTTACAGGAAACCTGGCATTCCGGGCATTTAAATATACAAAATTTTATAACACATGAAATTCAGGCAAAAAAAACGCCTTCGGAAGATCAAGCGGAGGATTGTCGATTTCCATAAGTACCAAATTATGTCTGATAAGTAAAAAACTCAAAACATTATCTAAATACATACTGCCAGTTATTTTAATACATCAAAACCTTACTAAATGTTTGATAATTAACATTTATTTCCCTCCTCAATTAGTGAAAAATAAGTGTAGCTATCAAGCGACGCTGAACGAATTGGAAAAATAATGGCAATGAATGAACACATGGTAGTCATACTAACGGGAGATTTTAATCAGACTCTGTTGCCCCTGGCGGATAATCTTGTAACCGGGGATGAACCAGATATGGCTTACAATATTCCGCAAGTAGTATTTCCTTCACAAAACAAGGTAAAAAAGATTGGTACCTCTTGTAGAGATACATATGTCTTGTTGACGGATCTAGGATATAGAGTTCTCAATGGAAGATTAAAAGATGATCAGCCAGCTTCCTTTACATTCTGTGGGCCGATGGGGTCTTCCATTATAGACTTTACATTTATCCATTACGCCCATTTTTACTTATGTAAAAAGTATGCCATTATACCTAGAGCCGAGAGTGACCATGATCCTCAAAGGTTAGTCATCAGCATCAAGCATGATCATTGGGAGACTCACATAACGGCCAATAGTGGAAGACTGACCGCTGTAAATGGGAAAAGACTTATCTGGAACAATAAACTACAAATGAAGGCATCGAAACTGGAAACAACCATGACAGCCTGTACCGAGAAAGACAGTATTGTATTAAAGTCTGGTGACAACTGGTCGGATGCCTGGCAATCTATTCTAAAAAATATATTGTCTAGTCTTGTGGCAAGTATACAAGAGCCGCGATTAAATGTCAACGTAACAAAGAGTGCAAAATTAAAGGAATCAAAGAGAATCTATCGTAAGGAGATGCATTATATCTTAAAACTTCCAATATCGAATGAGAGGAATATGAAAATACAAGACATAAAGAAAGTATTTAAGAATAGGAATTTACAGATAAAGCGGGATAGTGTGGATACCGCTTATGCTAAATTATATCATGCTATTTCGTCCAGGAATGAGCGAGCTTTTGGTCCCTGGTGGGACATGGCAAAAATTCGCATAAACAGCCAGATGATTTTTTTGTCTCAAGTCATAAGTGGGAAAATCATATCAAATCTTTATACAAATCATCTGTTATAAGCGAATATATGACAACTAACGCGGATGGTTCATTTGCAGAAATAAGTGAAGATGAAATTGTCAAATTAATAAAGAGTTCTCGCTCATCCAAGGCAGCAGGACCCAATGGTATCCCTATTGGCTTGATAAAATGTAACATAACGTTTTGGAGTGCGTTGTTAAAACAGTTGTTCCTACAGGTAATTAATTGCGGAATGATACCATCTTCCTGGAAAGGAGCGATCATTCATCCGATTTACAAGCGAGGCCCAAAAGAGGATCCGTCCAGCTATAGATTAATAGCGTTGCTGGATTTTGAAGGGAAACTGTTTGCGACGCACCTCCAGAATAAATTGAGGGCATGGGCGGAGGAAAAATCATTAATTCCAATAACGCAAACTGGATTTTGCTTAGGGTGTTCGACCCTGGATAACATTGTTTCACTGGCCATGATGGGAAAAAAGGCAAGCTTGCGGAAAATAACATTATACGCCTGCTTTGTGGACTATTCCACAGCATTCGACAAGGTCAACAGGCAAAGGTTGTGGAACAAATTAATAGCATGGGAGGTTGATTTAAACCTTTTAAATGTTATTATTGCCCTGCACTCGGATACATGGGTCAGGGTGAAGCTGGCTCATGATAATACACTATCTCCAAAAATGGATACCACTAACGGTCTTAAACAAGGCTGTGTCCTTGCGCCTTTATTATTCTCCTTGTACATTGCAGATATCGACTCGATGTTAAGTTCAGATATGGGTGTGGCACCTAAATTAGGGAACAAAAAAATACCATGCCTAGCATATGCCGACGATTTAGTAATTTTATCCTTAACTCCTAATGAATTACAGCATCAACTGAACCAACTAGACATATACAACAAAATGAATGGTTTGATAGCTAACTTATCTAAAACAAAAATTGTTACGTTTGGACGGTCTACGCAATCAAAAACGTGGACTTTAGGAGACAATCCAATCGAGGTAGTGGACCAATATAACTACCTCGGCGTAACATTCGACAAAAAGTTATCATGGTTAAACTATATGGTCTGCAAACGTGTAAAATCTATAACTATTACAAAATCAATTGCGAGATTTAGGAAACTGTGCGGAGGGAATGCAATTATCCCATCTCTAAAAGCTTTACAGATGAAAATGATTCCGTTTCTATTGTATGCATCTCCTGCCATGAACAAGAAAGTCATTTGTGAGCTTGAAAAATGTTTCATGAAAAGAGTACGTACCATACTCCATTTACGGCAGGCTACTCCACATTGTATGATACGGTTGGAATTTGGCCTAAAATCTCTGGAAATGCTGCATAAGATCAGTTGTGTTAACTACATTATCGATTGTGCTAAGGCCGATTCATGTACATTGAAACATCTAATAATGGAGGAACTCCGGAGTGATAAAGTAAGAGATCTGCAACTTTCTATTATAATGATGGAAATAGACTCCTATGAACTGCCTGATATTCAGGAGATGGGACGAATGACCAGGGATGTGCAGCAAAAACTAATAGGTAAAACATTAAGGCTAACACAGTGGAATTCAGATTGCCTACAAGCCGGGAAATATAAACACACAGACTTAATAATTGACACATATACCTTGCAGGCTCAAGACTACTTGGGATGGAATGTGACCAGCTACATTAAATGGAAATACGTAAGGTTTAGACAACTCTATATTCCGATAGGGGAGTTTGAAGGGACTTGGAATAAGGCGCTTAAAGATACGCAGGGATGTCGGCTTTGTGGAGCCGTCAAGGAAACTCTTGAACATTTAATATGCATCTGCCCGAGACTTTTGCCCACACAGAGGTTATATTTACGCCCCATGTTTAATAATGCCAAAATAAGAACAACTACAGAGGCTATACGTTATTGTTTTAGGCTCACAGGGGAAAGTGCAATTAGAAGGATGGTACAGTTTTTAGAACATGCTTATAAAACATTACTCAACTAGATGATTGTTATTGGCTCTGTATATAGATGCAAAGACAGGTATTACGACATATGTATATCTTGTTTTTAGGATACTACGCATGGTAAATATGTGATTGTTTTATTCTATTTTTATGCCTGCTTATTTTCAATTTATTGTAATCAAATGATTAATGCAATAAAGTATTTTTTACTACTACTACTACTGAAGGGATCTACTTTGTGTGAGGATGTGTTCCTTGTGAAAGAGAAAAGGGCGTCATTACACAGTGAAGTTAACCAGTGACTGCAGTGTGCTGGCACATTGCCCCATGCTGTATGTCATAGTGGGCAGAAGAAAAATGTGTGTGGCACTTAAACAGACTAATGGATGAAAAGGGCTGCTGAAAGTCATAGTAACTAAGTGCATTATATATTTAATTTTAGCAGCATCAAAAGATATTAGCTAATGTTAGACCCACAAACTGCTGAACTGTCTCAAGCAGGCATATTGCTTCTCATTGTACAAAGAAATATTCTTGATCTACTTATTGACTGGGCAGTTTTTCAACTTTTCATGGGAGAACTTCTGAAAAATGGGTGAATTTGGATGGATCTCATTTATAGGCATTAGAAACCAGGCAAGGATTGTCAGCAAAGAAATAGTCTCATTTTTCTAAAACTTAAGTTCCTTCTCTTGTTTCTGGGTTGTTGTAGCATATGGAGTCCCGAGCACAGGTTGTCTAGGTCAAGTGATTATGCAGGGAGTGTTCAGATTTCCTTTGTAAATTTGAGCACCAATATATCACATTAGAGTATTGCGCTCTGTACTACCACCTCTTTAAGCAGATGGAGCTCAAGATAGTGGAGACACAAGAGTAAATTTAGCAACACTTTGCACCAGGGAAAAGTCACAAAAAGCAATGCAAACCAGTGCAAAATGTTGATAAACTATTTACTTTCCAGCTCATAGCTTTATTTGCACTGAAAAGTAGCCTGAAAAGTAACACAAATAGCTTTTTGTGCTACTTTACTCTACTTTGCATCAAGGGGGCGTCCCACTGCTGGTACATGGGTATTTCCTCACTTACCCCCTTGGATTATGATGCTAAACAATACCTGCTAACAATGGCAGGCAGGGCTTGGTGCCAAAAGATAACGCCTCTCCAAGGCAGGCATTGAATTGAAGAAATCTTTTAATTTCTGCTAATGTTTCAATCATTACATGAGTGCTGCGCTGTACAGCACATAACCAATGTGTGAAAATGTTTACACTTTGTTTGCGTATAGTATTTTGTACAGAAAGGATACCCCTCCAGTACAAAACCAATTCTAGATGCCAACTACACCTTGCACTATTGTGTAAAGATTTTTGTGTGGCACTAAACAGCCTGCCTGTCTGTGTGTCAGCACTAGGAAAGAGAGCAGCATTGAAATGTATCTTACCCTCTAGCACAAGGCAGCAAAGCAAAGGTTGTTCCTGCACTGCATTACGCTAGAAATTAGTAGATGTGCCCCAGAGTATCTGGGTAGCAGATACACGCCTGCTACTACTCCATTGAGATCCTTCTGGCCCTGTGGAGACCACATACATAGGAGAAGAGAAAGTGGGCTCATCAAAGTAGTGGAGAGGTGATGACACACACCATGGCCAAATAGATGTCTGGCAAAAATACGTGTTTGACTAACAAAGCGCCTGCAATTACAGCTTTGATAAGTGGGCAGCTTGAAGGGTTAAATAGCCTCCCTTGCGGATGAAAAGGAGTAGTTAGGAGTCACTTAGCAGAAAGGCGCGAGGCGGCGACGCAAGATGCCCCCCCCTTGAGAAGCTCCACGGCATCGAGCTCCGCTCGTCATAAAAGGGTTCCTTTCCCGATAGCGGAATCGCACCACAAGCATGTCTCCTTGCATCGGAAGTGGCGAGGCACATTGAGGCAAGTTTTTGGATCTGGAAACGGTCCATTTCATCACTTTTTCTTTATGCCTGCTTCGCCTCAGTAGCCCCGCATATTACGGCCGCCATTTTGTGCGCTGGCTGTTGACATATTTTCCTCACAGCCTTGCCCAAATGCGCGTATTTTTGAGTCTGCAGAACACAGCTCCCTACTAAACTGTTTTATCTTGCAATTATTCACCAATATGGATCAGCCCCCCTCTGCATAAAGGACTACTACGTCACGCTGCATATTGCATGAGGGCAGGCATGCCATGATGACGGCAACTTACCACATATGTTTTTGACTCACTTGAATTCTTCTCTCCCTTGCTTGCCTAACGCTCTTCTGCTTACTTCTGCGACTAATTTTTGATCAGACTCTCATTTGTCGGTTCAGTGCAGTTTCAGTCATTGTGTTTGGTAGCTACGGACTTTGACACGTGTGAGAATTGTTTACTTTCTTCTTCTTGGATCCTGTTGTCCTTCACTTCTCAAACATGGATTCCTCTCCTTCTAACAACTCCTTGGGAGCATCTGGTTCTACTATGTCTGGTCGAAAAGACTCTGGCAATGCAAATAAACGTGCCAAGAAAAACCCGTCTTCTCCGACGAAATCACCTCTCCCGCTGACTTTGGAGGATATTATGGAGGAACTTCGCAATATTCGAACTTTTTTGACAGAAACCACTGCAACACTTCAGCGAATTGAAGAGAAATGGTCTGGTTTAGACTCGAGGCTCTCGGATGTCGAGCAAAGGATTAGTGATGCGCAAGATGTTGCTGCCAAGGTGGTCACTCTTTCCCGTGAGGTAGAACAGCTGAAGAAAACCACGGAGGATTTAGAAATCAGAAATAGGCGCAACAACCTTCGCGTTTATGGTATTCTGGAGAGCTCAGAGGGTCCAGGCATGATCTCCTTCTTGAAGATTCATATCCCTCAGATCGTCAGTTTGCCGAAATCTACGGATCTTAATATTCAACGGGCCCACAGGATTGGCCCCCACCATTCTGCCTCCTCTAGCACACCACGAGGAATTATTGCCTATTTCCTCTTATATTCTGATCTTATGGCGATTCTCAACGCAGCACGACAACACCAACAGATGCTCTGGTCTGGTCATAAAATCTTTTTTAGCCAGGACGTCTCTAAACTCACCGCTAACCGTCGCAAGGAGTTTCTCGACCTTAGACCATCACTGCGCTCCATGAATGCCCGCTACGGCCTGATTCACCCATGTTTCTTCAAGGTGACTTACAAAGACAGAACCTACTCCTTTGAAGACCTGGCTGCTCTTAAGAAATGTATTCATACTCACAGGGAGGATGCCATGGAATTGAGCAAAACGTGACTGTCCTCTTTTATGTTTGTTACTTCACTTCTCTCTGTGTTATGTTGGATGTTGCCGCTTGTTCTCGTACTGTTCGCTTGCTCTGTTTTGTATGCTTCATTGAGTGCTCAATATCGCCTGTTTCATGCATGTTTCTTTAATGTTATTTACACAGATTGCCCTTGGAGAACTTATTCATATTCTCGGGGCAGAGGCTGTGGAATTGAGTAAAACTTGTATTGTTTTCTTATATTTTCTATTTTTTCTTCACAGGCTCCCCCTTTTGTCTTGTTGGGTGGTGCTGTTGCGTGTCCACACTGTTAATTTATTTTGTTCTGTAAGACTCCATTTGTTGTGTTACCCCCTTCATTGTTTGGTAAGTTCCCTTATCTTTTGTATGTTTTCGTTTATAGTTACAGCTTTTTGGAATACTTTTGTGGTTATTATATTTATTCTTCTCGGTGTCCCTCTTGGGGCTGCCTCTGTAATCCTCGCCCCCCCACCTACTTCAATGTTCTTCCTTTTTGTGGTCATTGTGACTGAAGTCTTTTGGCTTCCTGTCATCTCCTCTTTGAATATCACTCCGAGGAGATTGTGTTCTCCTTACACACTCCTTCCCTTCTCCTTCTCTCCTTCCCTTCTTCCTATATCCTTCTCTCTAAACTTCGTTGCAGCTTTCCTCTGTCATTTTGTCTCTTCCGCTTCTGTGGTACTTTACTACTCTTTCTCTGATATATTTATCTGGTTCCTTCAGTCTCGCTCTTTCCCTCTCTTATCTCCCTCTCAGTTCCATTTTTTATTCATTTTTGGCCTGCTTCTCTTCCTTTCCTTTTTATATGCTTTCTCACTCGATGTTTGCACTTCTCACCATTATCCTGCCTTTTTTATTTATATTTTTATCTTCCTCTTAACTTTTTTTATTATGTTTTACTTACCTTGGAATAAGCTTTTTTAATGACTGGGTTACGCATAATCTCTTGGAATGTCAAAGGTATTCGTAATTCAATTAAAAAACAGCGTGTCTTGTCTCATCTTGCTAAATTGAAATGTCAAGTAGCGTTACTGCAAGAAACGCATCTTAAAGAACAGGACTTGTCTTCTTTATGTAAACAATGGGTGGGTGAAGTTTTTTGCTCCCCAGCAGTTAATAACAAAAATGGTGTAATAATCCTGTTTCACAAATCATTATCTGTTTGCTTGCAACATGAGGTCAAAGACAACAATGGTAGATGACTCTTTTTGAATGTTAATGTTAATAACACTCCACTTTCTTTTTGTAATGTGTATGGTCCCAATGGTATTGATTTAGCTTTTTGGAATGATTTCTCCACTCTTCTTTCTTCTCATGACTCTAAGGATTTGATTTTGGGTGGTGACTGCAATCAGTTGATGGACTCCTTTTTAGATCGTAAGTCCCAATCTAAATTTATCCCCAATAAAATGCAAAAGTCCTTTCACAGAGCAATTACTTCTAGTTGGCTGTTGGACGCTTGGAGAACTGCTCACCCGGATGTTTTAGAATTGTCTTTTTTCTCCCCTGTTCACAAATCTCATTCACAAATCGATGATCTTTTCCTTATCCAATCATCTGTTCAATGTATGACGCATATTGAAATTGGTTCTAACCTCATGCAGATGGCGTTTCAATAATGCTCTTCTGTTGGATACTCTCTTTGTTCAACAATTCTCACAATTCATGCAGGACTTTTTCGAGAATAATCTCTCCTCTGTGTCACAATTCCACCTTATCTGGGATGCTTTTAAAGCCACCGCTAGAGGGTTTATCATAGGCTATGTCTCCCGGAAAAAGAAGAAGGCACTTTCGGCCACCAGTTTACTCATCAAACAAATTAAGATCCTAGAACATGAATATTTTACTACGAATTCTGTCACTACTTTGTCCACTCTTATTCAAACCAAAATGCAATATAACAAACAGTCCTTGGATTCCGCATGTAACAACCTACTTAAATTCAACGCAAAAATGTACGGTGGCCGTAATAAAGCCGGCAAATCCCTAGCCACTTACCTTAAAATTAAAAAACAAAAATCCAAGATCGCCGGCATCCCTGATAGTAATGGAACTAGACACATTACAGATACTAAAATTCTTGAATGTTTCACTGATTATTACTCCTCCCTTTATACCCCTGAATCAACCCCTTCTGCTGATCAAATCGACTCTTTCTTTCAGTCCATTCCTAAATCCTCCGATAATCAAACGGATCTCACATCCCTAGATGATCCCATTTCAGAACAAGATCTTATCAATGCCATTCTCCACCTTCCTAAAGATAAAACTCCCGGTCCGGATGGATTTACTGTACGTTCTTTCTTCAGTTTAAACAATTCCTGGTCCCTCAATTGTTGTCCCTCATAAATCATTTCTTAGCTTCTGGTTCCGCTCATGGCTCTTTCACTCAAGCTATGCTATGTTTACTCCCTAAAAAGGATAAAGACCCTTCCTTATGTAAAAATTACCGACCCATTTCTTTAATTAAAACTGATTGTAAGATTTTTGCCAAGTTACTAGCCCTTTGTATCAATTCGGCCATTCCAGATTTAGTCAACATATACCAATCAGGATTTGTTAAGGGACGGTCCACTACAGATAATTCTCGCACCCTCCTTAATATTATCCACTTGGCTTCCAAGGCAGCCTCACCGATTGCTGTGGTCGCGTTGGATGCTGAAAAAGCATTCAATAGGGTAAATTGGGAATTTATTTTTGGAGCACTCAAATGGCATGGTTTTAGCCCTACCGTTCTCAAATATATTCAATTGCTTTATTCTTCACCTTCCACTTCCATTTGGGTCAACAGTTGCCAATCCAAATATTTTCCACTTCACAGAGGAACCAGACAAGGATGTCCCTTGTCACCCCTTTTATTCATTTTGGCCCTGGAACCATTTTTGGAGAAACTGCGTCGCTCTCCCCACTATACAGGTTTCCAGTTTAAACATACAGAAATTAAGTTTACTGCTTACGCGGATGATATTTTATTATATCTTTCCAGTCCCACTACTTCCTTGCAAACCTTCTTTTCTCTTTTAAAAGAATATTTTCTAGTCTCTGGTTACAAACTCAATCTTGACAAGTCCGAGGTTATGCCACTAAACAAACACTGCTTCTCCCATTTTTTTCATGACACTGATTTCAAATGGAGCCCTAAACATATTAAATGTCAAGGTGTCCTCTACACTAATAACATTAAAGAAACTATTAAAATCAATCTTGCTGATATCCTTAAAATACTCTATGTCCTCACTGATAGCTGGTCTCCACTTTTTTTGTCTTGGTGGGGCAGACTGGCTACGATTAAAATTATGTTACTTCCGATTATTAATTTTTATCTTTCCATGCTCCCAGTTACTCTCCCACTTTCCTTTTTTAACCTCATTAACCGTTCCCTGACCAAATTCCTCTGGAATAATCATAAACCTAGGATCTCCCTTGCTCGACTTCAACAACCTAAAGATTTAGGAGGGGTACATTTTCCTAATATTAGACGTTATCACTCTGCATTCACCCTTAAACAGGTCTGGACTTTTCTCTCTGATTCTTCACACACACCTCTCACGGCTTGGAGTTCACTGGAACAATCTCAATACGCCCCATTCTCTTTTCTTGTGACTACTCGTTTATCTCAACCTCCCAGACGTTTTATATCGCCTTTCCACACATACTCTATTTCAGTTGTGAATTCCCTGCTTAGAGCTCACCCTCCCCACTCCGATACTTTTTTGCTTACTCCTATTTGGTACAACAAACACTTAAAGATTAATAATCGTGCCCTGTTCTGGAAAGAATGGATCTATAAAGGCATTTTTATATTTGAGCACCTCATGTGCAATGGGTCTTTCATGAATTTCACGGAGGTTCAACATAAATATGACATATCTCCTTCCCATTCTTCTCATTATTCTGCCCTCCTATCAGCCCTTGCCCATCTCCAATCCCAACACTCTTCCTCTACCACAATTTCTCAGCCACCCTCTCTCTCCCTGGACTTCTCTACTCAATTTAAGGCCTCACACATATATAAGATACTGTCTCATTCACTCGTTCCTAGGACCAAATGCAATGTTGAACTATTATGGGAAGAAAATCTTGCACATGAATTTTCGCTTTCCACTTGGAATTCTATTTGGACAAAGACTCATACCTCCTCACGCTCTGCAAGTACTACGCAGACCCTCTACTATTTTTACAATAGGATTTTCCTCACTCCCACAGAGCTACATAAGTTCAAATTATTGGATACTCCAAAATGTTGGTCCTGTCCTCACACTACTAGCGATTTTTTTTTATATGTTCTTTCTCTGTCCCATGGTTAAGACTTTTTGGGCTCTCATCTGGAGGAAGTTGAATGAGATTTTATCTACTAATGTTCCCTTTGAGGTTGTTCACATTTTTCTGGGCAGCTCTTCTCCTATTTGGGACGCTCAGAGAAACGTTGGTAAGTTCATTGATTTGTTTATAGCCATTACTTTTCAGATTATCACCACCAATTGGAAGGACACTTCAAAAATTTCATATCAAGCCTGGTGGAACCTGCTATGTCATCATCACAGACTGGATCATGCATTTGCTACTTCTACACCCCTATTGATTAAAAAGGACATTCTTTGGTCACCACTCACTACCTTTCTTTTCAGGTCACCTGCTTGATTTTCTTTTTATTTACACTGTTAGGAGCTGTTTTAACAAGATTATGTTCTACTTCTTTCATATTTTTTTTGTATGATTACTTAGCTGCTGTTTCTTACTTCCTCCTTTCTTTCTTTCCCCCTTTCCTCTCTTTCCCCTTTCCTGTCCACTTTTATTAAAACCTTAAAATTGCATTTGTCTAGGTATTAGCTTCGATAGTACATTTTGTCATCATTTTATACTTCTACCATTGTAATATTGTCCTACTTGCTACTCCAAACCTTTCTGAATATGTTCTCATTTGACCTCTGCTGTTGTATGGTTTTTTGTCTTTTATACCTTGTATTTCAATTCAATAAATCATTTTAAACTCAAAAAAAGAGTCACTTAGCAAAATTTGATATTTCAATGTCAAAGCAATTTTTGCCAGTGACTGAGAGCATACAGGAGGATATTTATTTATATATTTATTTATTTTTACTAACACTTCTTTTATAGAGTGCAAATGTAACCTCTGCAAGCTTCAGGGCACGTTTCAGAAGCAAAGTCAGATTTAATGTCATTTTGAAAACAGACATCCAATGTGTATATAAATCAAGATAATCAGATAATATGAGTTTGACAGAGATAAGTATTCAGAGATCATTTTTATGGAGTTAAGGTTTCATACTGTTAAAAGAAACACAACACATAGGGAAGCCCAAGTAAAAACAATGTTTAATGCAAAATAGCAGGCAGCAAAGCAAAATGTCAATACATAATTGCCCTTACAACTGACCAGGGCCCTCGCTAGAAAATAGTCAGTTGGAGCAGTGTACTAATCACAAGTCAAATTTACTTTAGTACATCTATATTTTCTTTTATTAAAAGTCAATGTAGCAAGATCATGTGATACAGTAGAAAGTTATCTGGTGTGCAGGTGTCTAAATATTTCCTCCAAGCAAGCAGAGGACAGCTTAAATGGACATATCGTTCACCTCCACAAATACTAACTCCATTCTTTTCACAAAAACCCTGGTTCCCTTGCCACATTTAAAAACGAGGTTACACTTACTGATAACACAGCATTATGGTTCCTGAGCTTACTATCGCCCTGCAGAGTTATCAGCTAACTAATGCTGTTTCAAGCTTTATAGCAGAAGGAAACAAGTTAGTTGGTCATCAGTGATTGCATTGATACATTTGTGTGTGTGTAGGGGGGTATATATCTTCAATGAAAAAAACAAAGCTTAAGGATAATTTGTAGTTAGGAAAACGTAATTAATTTTTTGGATACAAAAACAACCTAAACTACACAATCCTTAGCAATTCTAAAGTTGAAATTATAACTTAAAGTTATACTTTCCACACCGCCCAAAACTTTTTGTAACTCATGCACCGCTGTACAGTGTTGCAAACTCACTTGGCAGACTAAATGAACTATGACTCGGCCCTCTACCACGCAAAGTGTTCTCAGAAATGATGTACTTTGAGATGTCATGAGTGTTGCTATTAATGCTATGATTTGATTTAAAGGGGAATAAGTGATGTAAAATGAAAGGATATAAACTGTACATGGGGAAGGAGCGAGTTATAGTTCATTAAGTCTGCCTAGCCAGTTCACAACGCTTTGCACTGAAGTTTTCCTAACTATAACATATCTGTAACCCTTGGCTTTTTCATTGGATTTGTATATTTATTTATAAAAGAAGTTGGTTTCTAATTGCATAATGTTCTTTATTTTGGTATTAATTCCTTCATATATAATTTATTTTTATATTTCAATAGTACTTTGGTAAAAGTCTCAATAATTTCTCATGGAGTGGCATAGAGTTGAGTGGCATGGTGTACAGTGGTGTGGAGTGGTGTAGAGTAGAGTAGAGCAGAGTAATGTGAAGTTGATTGGAGTAGAGTTGCTTGGCGTTGCATAAAGTGGCGCACAGTACAGTGGTGTAGAGAAGAGTGGTGTACAGTATAGTGGCATAGAGTGAAATGGGGTAGGGTGAAGTTAGGTAGGGTGAAGTGGGGTAGAGTAGAGTGGCATAGAGTAGTGTGGCATAGAGTAGAGTGGTGTAGAAAAGAGTGGCGTAGAATAGAGTGGCAATGTTTGGAGTGGAGTGGCATGGCATACAGTAGAGTAGTATACAGTGAAGTGGCAGAGTGGAGTGGCAGTACAGTGTCGTAGAGTAGAGCTATGCAGCATTCAGTGCAGTGGCGTGGAGTACAGTAGCTTAGAGTGGTACAGTGTGGAGTAGAGTGGCATAGAGCACAGTGGTGTACAGTGGTGCAGAGTAGAGTAGAGTGGCGTATAGTGCACTGGGGTACAGTTCAGTGGAGTACAGTGATGTAGAGTAAAGTAGAGTGTGATAGAGTGCAGTGGCATAGAGTAGAGAGGTGTACAGTGCACTGGCATAGAGTGCAATGGTGCAGAGTGCAGTGGTATAAAGTGGAGTGGAGTAGAGTGCAGTGACATAGAGTAGAGAGGTGCAAAGTTCAGTAGAGTGGGGTAGAGTGCAGTAGCACAGAATAGAGTGGTTAAGGGTACAATCAAGTGGCGTAGAGTGCTGTGGTGTACAGTTCCGTGGTATTGAGTGCAGTTGTGCACAGTCAAGTAGAGTGGCGTACACTGCAGTGGTGTAGAGTGCAGTGGCTCACAGTGCAGTGGCATAGACAAGAGTGGTGCGGAGTAGAGTACAGTGGTGTAGAGAGCAGTGGCATAGAGTACAGTGGTGCAAAGTAGAGTTGGGTGGCATAGAGTGCAGTGGTGTAGAGTGGTGCAGAGAAGAGTGAAGTGGTGTAGAGTGCAGTGGCATGGAGTAGAGTGGTGCAGAGTAGAGTGCTGCAGTCTAGAGTGGTCCAAAGAGCAGTGTCACAGAGTAGAGTAGCATACAGTGCAGTTGCGTACAGTAGATTAATGCAGAGTACTGCGCAGTGTCATACAGTGTACTATACTATCACAAAGGGGAGACAAGTGGTGCGTTATGGGGCTCACGCCTGCCCCTACCAACTCAAACACATAAATTGGCATGATACCCTCAGAGAAATGCTGTTTACTTAATCAGCAAGTCAGCAGGTTAGTACCAGAGACCCAATGAGTTCTCTGTGTACTGCTAGTTGTTTGTTACCTAATTTCAAGGCAATTCGCTGTAGATTAATGTTGTAGAGGGGAGTGTTGTAGAGTGGAGTGTCATAGAGTGGAGTGTCATGGAGTGTCATAGAGTGGAGTGTCATAGAGTGGAGCAGATTGCTGTAGAGTGGAGTTGCATACAGCAGAGTAGAGTGTCATAGAGTGTGGTAGAATGTAGTGGAGTTTCATAGAGTGAAGTCGAGTGGAGTGGTATACAGTATTGTGATGTATAGTGGAGCAGTATAGAGTGGGGTGGCTTAGAATGGAGTGGCGTTAAGTGTTGTGGCAATGAGTGGAGTGGCATTCAGTGGAGTGGCGTAGATGGGAGTGGGGTGTGTTTAGAGTAGAAGTGTGTCCTAGCATGGCGTTTCATGGAGTATCTTAGAGTGGAGGGGGGTAGAGGTGACTTGCATGTTATAGAGTGGAGTTGGGCCTCATAGAGTGTAGTGGCATGTAATAGAGGGGGTGGCATGGAGTGGTGTGAAAAGCAGTGCAATGGAGTGGAATGGCATGTCGTAGAGTGGAGTGGCATGCTGTAGAGTGGAGTGGAGTGGCATGTCATAGAGGGTTATAAAGTGGTTTAGAGTGGCATAGAGTGGAGTGGCATAAAGTGGAGTAGAGTGTGGTAGAGTGGAGTGGCGTAGATGGGAGTGCATGCCGTATTGCAGAGGGGAGTGACATGTCATAGAGGGGCATGTCATAGAGTGTCTTAGAGTGGTGCGTCATAGAGTGGAGTCGGCATGTGGTAGTTTAGAGTAGTTTGTAGTAGAGTGGAATGGTGTTGAGTGTTGTTGAGTGGAGTGGAGTGCCATAGAGTAGAGTCGTGTTTCATACAGTGGAGTGCATTGTCATTGAGTATAGTGGAGTGACGTGGAGTGGAGTGGAGTGGAGTGGAGTGGCATGAAATAGAGTAGTGTGGATTGGCATGTTGTGAGAAATGAGGTTGTTGGTTGACTGGGGTGTGAGACCTGGTCAAGCAGCAACCACAGTACTTGTCAGGGTGAGGCACAAGCCAACCCTAAATTAACCTGTGCTCAACTCTCTGGTATCTTGTCATAGAGCAGTCAGGCTTAACTTAAAAGCAATGTGTAAAGTATTTGTGTAACTCTTCAAACAGCACTAAAGTGAAAACACTGCATAAAAAGGATCCCACACCAAGTTAGAAATATAGAATTTTCTTTAAAAAAAAAACAAGGCCAAAATGACATTAGTCCAACCAGTAAAACAGTGGAACAGGAGATATACACGTTTAAAGATTTTAGTGAAAATATCATCAAAAAGCACGAAGCAGGGATATCTGGTTGCGCTGGACCGGGGCGAAGAAGTTTTAAACTGCCATTTCGGCCCAAACATTCCCTTTTAATACATATAAGTTAGCCTTAATGTAGGCCCGCACAGTCCAGAGGGCAGGGTGCAGTACATTTAAAAAGTGGGACAAGAATATTTAAGTTTCACATGTCATGGTAGTGAAAAACTCTTAAATTCGTTTATCACTACTGCAAGGCCTACCTGTCAAATAGGATAAAACTGGTGTTACCTTATTACATTTAATAAGCTGTAACTTCAAATTGGGTGCAGGTGGACAGATCGAGGTTTGTGTCTAAAGAATTGTAATTAAAAGCCCACTTTAATGGAAAGGTTGGATTTTTAGTCACAATTCTGAAAATGCCACTTTTAGAAAGTTGGCCTTTTCTTGTCCTAATCATTTGATGCCTGCAGCCTGTTGCTGAGTCACATGACTAGGTGTAGCTGCCAGTTAACTCTTGTGGATTGCTCCCAGACAGTGAGACCGAGGGAAGATAGGTGTTGAAAGCATAAGCCACTCTGCGTTTGCTAAGGGGAGGAGCTGTCACCTATTCACAAAGGCCCTGTCTGGGCACTCTCACAAAGGGTTTGCGACTAGTCTATTGTGACCCCAGACGAGCTGGGGCCAGGGCAGCGAGGACAGGGATGCCTGACACCTCAGGGGCGGCAATCTCTAGAAGCTTCCTCCACTTCAAAGTGGGTACTAGCTATAAATATTGGACCTCGGATGCCAGCTCTTCAGTGCACTTCTGGACATGTGGGCACTGCCAGGAAGGACGATGGCTGAGCTTCTGAATGGACTGCCACTCTGCTGGACTGCTGCTCCGAAGGACAGCTGCCCTGCTGTGCTGACCTGCTGCCCTGTTGCCCTCTTGCTTGGGTGAGAAGGACTGGACCCACACCTCTGAACCAAGGACCACAGAGTGACTCAAAGGGCTAGTTGGCTGGCCTCCTGATCCGAAGCCTCAGGGACATACAGGCTTCCAACAACCTTGAACCCAGCACCTGGACTCTGCCAGCTGTGAGTCCTGCCCTCCCAAGTGGTGCCACTGAAGTTCTGGACCCTTGGAAGTAGGCCTGAAGTTGCTCTGCCAGCCGACCTGTGGACTCAGCAGAACTAACGCATCTCCTCCGCTGTGCGGCACAACCCAGAGCAGAACCAATTCACTGACTCTGCAGTGTTGACTATCTTGGTGCAAGGACTTTGCATCGCTGTCACAACCTCATCAAAACTGCCGCTATGCGATGCATCCTTGATGCAGGACCTCTCATCACAAGCCCCTCATCGACAGCATCCCCAATGTGACGCAGGACTTCACAGGACTTCACATCACAAGTCCTGCTGCTTCTTCTGAACCAGCCAGTGAGTGATGCATCATCGTCACAGAAGTTCACAACCCGAACCCCCTTCATTGCTAGCCTCCTCGATGACGGGACAGGCTTGCATCGCAGCCTTTCAGCTCATCAGAACTGATGCTGTGTGACGTATCTCCGACTCGGATCTCGCATCTCCTCAGCTGCGGGATGTATCCTCAAGGCCGGACGTCGCAATGCTCCGCAACCAGGATTTAAGGTACTGTTGGTCAGCAGGCCTAACTGGGCCCCTGTAGCCGGCCCATGCTCCATAACGGTCCACCTGAACGTGTGACTTTGCTTTGGTCTGGTGCGACCAGGTATTTACAGTTGGCGCTTTGCGCTATTTGGCGCTATTTTCACTGAAATCTTTAAACCTGCATATCTTGGTTCTACTTATTGGATTTTTGTCATTTTGGTCTTGACCTGTTTATTAAAATCTTCTCTATTTTTTCTAAATTGGTGTGAGAATTTTCTTGTGTTTTGTTTTTACTTTATTACTGTTTGAAGTGCTGTATAAATACTTTACACTTTGCCTCTAAGTTAAACCTGACTGAACTGTGTCAAGCTACCTGAAAGTTGAGCAAAGGTTAATTTAGGGTTTGCTGTGCCTTCTCCTGACAAGGATTGTAGTTGCTGCTTGAGTAAGGGTTTCACCCCCTCAGCCAGTAACCCGATGTCTTGTAACTGAATCACTATTTGGAAGGGACATCCTAAACATGCCCCATCCAAGTAGCAGACCTGCACTGCGATAAGGTAACGTGTTACTGAATCGAAATTTGTGTTTTTTGGCACTGAAAGATCTGAAGACTTTGGACAGTATTGTTGCAGTTGATGAGAAGAAGGGACAGTTGCTAAGGAGTGGGACCAAATATAGCAGGTCATACTGATGTAGGCAGTCTGAATGGAAAACTTATCGTAGCAACAACATTTCATTTTTATGTAGACAAAGAAAAACAGCGCATTCCTCTAGAATCTGAAAGATGTGCACTCCTGAAGATTGATATTACTGGTTATTAATGTGCCATATATTGCACTATTGTCAGATACAATGTTTTAGCTATTCCAACCCTATCAGTGAAAGTATTGCATGCATTTCAACTGTAGCAGTTGCAATCAGCCTTTCCTTGTGAACTCCGTGCTTCCCATGCACCCTCAATCTCTTCTACTTTCAGGAATCCACCACTGGAGGAGCAAGAAATACAGAATGTTGATTGATTTTCACATCATGGGGGGTGGATGTCTTGTACTGCCCAAGCTTAGACCGAGAAGTCATTACCCTGCCAGGGCAATACTGGTCACAAATGCCCCCTCATCGCTGAGTGCCTCCTTAATTATAAACCATCTGCAAGGGTATTGAAGAGTGACCCACCGAAAATAAATGGAGTAGCCTATGAGAACCTGAGCATCACTGCTTGTAACAATTACAGTTCAATAAGGCTCTTAAATCCTGGGAACAAAGAAACCAAGGCTGACCACAATGGTTGGACATGGATAGCAGCGGTGCTGGCAACTACACTAGGTGAGACTCTGATTGGGTATAGAAGAGCCTGCCCACCGAGTCTGCTACTTTTATTTCTACCGGGCCACCCAAGGCCAGTATTACGAAAAAGTCTAGTAATGACTATTTGTATGTACTATCATGGACCATAGCATGCTTGGGTAGCAAAACAGAGGATGAGGACTGGCTGAAGTTTGTCGCACAATAAGACATATGCTGCTTCCAAGAAACATGGGCCCTTGAGGGAATTACTAACACACACAAGGGGTGATATCAAGGGCATTAGTGGGCTTTCGCCTGCCCTTATTTACGTAACATACCACAAAATGATGTGACACCCTTGGATTTCACTATGAGCCCAGTTGGCTATTCAGTGAGATATGAAAACGTACGTGGACAGATCCCTGCTATCGCTACCTGACTGTAATCCCAGTTTCCAGGCAAATCCAAGAATTGGACAGCTCACTCATGTAATGTGACATGCTTCATCAATTGCCACCTCGTCCCACCCTGGTAAGGTGGTACTAACAGGTGGACTTGACCTCAGGGGGGGCTGACCCGAGGGAGTTCTTAGATATTTCTGGATAATGCTATGATCCAGTTTACTTATTAAAAAACCTTAGGATACACCACAAAAGTATCCTTTATTAAGGTGGTATCCTAGGTTTATTAAAACATTCCAAAAGGAAAAAAACAAGAGGCATATTTTGGTATAATGACCTATATGAGTCACTGCATGGAGAAAGATTTCATGCCAACATGTTTCTGCCCATTATAAGCCTATTGCTCTAAGGCATTCGTCAGGGCTATGTCTATGCATCCCTGCACAACAGAAAGTCTGTGCAGAGTCCCCATAGATGTGAAAGACAGAGAGGACCTACCTCTCAGTCGAAATCTCTTGGTAGAAGTAACCTGGGAATGAAAGAAGGCGGCAGCGATACATCATTTATATATTAATAAACAAGGGGAGAGAGCTACTACGTTCATTGTACTCTATTGTGCATTCTGGGAAAATTATTTTGCATCCCCAGAGCTTTGTGTATTTAAAAACCTCAGCAATGGTAATCAGAATGTGAGAAGGAAATTTAAAAATATTCATTGACATGACATGCATATGTGACACACAAACACGTGAGAAAACAAGATTTTACCTAGTTCTACTGCGCTATTTGCTGCATGGTCTGTTCGGGGTGGGCCTCTCATGTTGTCACACTCTATTTATTAGGGTGACATACAATATCATGGTTTGTTTTAAGACAAATCAATAGAGAAAGCATACAAGAGTCATGCTGTTTTTCTAGAGAAAAATCATTCTTCTATAGGGAGACATCAACAATTTTACCACCATTGGATATTTTTGACATCCCCTGTGATTGCACGTCTTTTACTCACTTCATCAAGGTAGAGCGCCCACTGAGATCCTACCTTGCCCCTTCGAACAGCCGACTGGTACTATATCCAACGGTCAGGAACTGTTTCCTTTAACTGCCAGGAACTGGGCATGTTCCTATGGTAAGGACCAACACCTGGTGTGAGTGCCAGCAGGCCCGAGGACCTGATCAAAACTGCAGGCCGGAGTTAGGGATTCCCCTCCCGTAGCAAGATGTCATGTTGCCTCCTCCTCCTAACCCGGGCACGCTCCCACTCCAGGGTTTGGAGTTGAGTGAGAGCGCCAGATGTGGAGAGGCGGAGAACCGCTCATCATCTCCATCCTCAGCACGTTTGATACCTATGCACACATTGCTCACGGCATCCAGACGTAGCCCCGGATGTCCTGGATCTACTATTGCTTGACAGATGGGTCTCCTGCTCGAATGCCCTCCAGGGGGATCCTGGGAAAAGTAGTCCTAAAGTCTCAAGGGAACTTTTAATTCATGAGTCCTTGTATGTTCTGATCTTATTTACACTAGCTGGATGGGCCTCATGCCCGAGCGATCTCCAGAAGGATCATGGGAAAAGTAGTCACAAAGTATCAAAGGAAAATTCAGTTCATGGGTCCCACCGCAATGTCATATGTGGGTGTCTGACTATAAAGGCGGTGGTGTGGACATGTGTCTGTTTCCATATATAAGACAATGTATTTTCCCTTCCTTTGTATACATTAGAGAGCCCATCCTTTCTTAATGTAAAACATTGTATACTAAAGGAGATGGCAGCTCTATATTGTCTGTTGAAACAACAGATTCCAGGGATGATCCTCACCATCCTATGTTTCTCACTGGGCTTGCTCTCAATAATTCCTCAGTTCTTCTATCGGCTCAGTGATCCCCACAGTATGTCATCATTGAGCCCAAGGGAGTCTGTGCGTAGATGGAACACTCAAAGTTGTTCAAATTTTAACAGAGCTTTGGTTATGTCTGTTTTTCTCTGTTCCAATTTCTCTATTCTGTACCATTCCATATCAGTTGCTGTTTGTTGTTGTTCAATGTAGTGTCTTATCAGTTTTGCGTTGTCTTTTTTGCACCTGATTGTGCTCCTATGCTCTGTTATACGTATCCTTACTTTTCGTGAGGTCATCCCTATATACAGCAGTCCACATGGACATTTCAGGGCATATATCACAATGCATGTGTTACAGTTAGTGAGGTGTTTCAGTCTTCATGGTGTGGGTGGGCCCAGGTTTACCGAAGTGCATTTTTTTGAGAACTTGCATACCCTGCATCCACCACATGGTTGATGACCTGTGGGTGGGGGAAGATTCCAGAGTCTCTGTTGGGTTTCCACTGGTTTTGTTTAAGGGCGAACATGGGAGGTGTGATTTTCAAATTCCCTGTGTTTAGAATCCCCCAGAGTTTTTGAACAGTTTTTTCACTGAATTTGATATTGGGGCATATGTTGTCATGCAAATGGGTCTGGGTTCTCGTGTTTTTTTGTATGTCTCAAGTAAGGCCTCCCAATTGTTATGCATGGCTCTCTTTTTAGCCCTTGTGATTGTGCTCTCTGGATAATTTCTTTCTCTCAGATTTGCACGAAGTATTCTTCTGTGTTCTTTGTACTTAGCAGTCTCAGTACAATTACGTCTTAACCTTAGGAATTGTCCTATATGTAGACCTTCTCTCAGTGTACAGGGGTGGTAACTATCAAATCTTAAGAGGCTGTTCTTGTCTGTTGGTTTGTAGTATACCTCAGTTTTTAGATAGCCCTCTTCAAGGTAAATTTGTAGGTCCAGGAAGGGCATTTCTTAATTTCTCATGTTTATTGTAAATTTTAGGAAGGGGTCAAAGTTATTTAGCCAGTTTGTGAAATCAATCGCTTCCTCTCTGGTGACCTTCCAGATCACCAGAATGTCATTGATGTACCTTTTTCACAACCTCATTTGGTTCAAATATGGGTTCTGTTCGTTGTAGATGTACTCACTCTCAAAGTTGTGGATGTAGAGGCAAGCCAGACTTGGGGTGTACGTGCTGCCCATGGAGGTGCAGTGAATCTGTAGGAAAAAATCACGCTCATATTCGAAGAGGTTTCTTGTTAATACCATATGAGCACATTCTAGGATAAAGCCTGCTGGTGTCTGTTGGCTGGCCTGTTTTGTTTCGAGCAGTTTCTCTATTACCTCTAGTGTGGACTCCTGTGGGATGTTTGTCTACAGTGATTCCACCTCTAGAGTCAACAGAATCTCCCTTTGTGGATCAAAGGGCATGTCCTTTAGTTTAATAAGGATGTCTTTAGTGTCTTTTAAGTATGATGGCATCTCTGCCACCAGTGGTTTCAGAATGAAATCACAAAACTTTGATAGAGGCTCCAGTGCAGATCCTATGTCTGATACAATTGGGCACCCTGGAGAAGGAATTTTATTCTTGTGTACTTTGGGCAAGATGTAGAAGTACAGTATTTTTGGCTCCTTTTCCACGAGAAAGAGAGCCTCCTTGTCTGTAACCCAACCATTTTCAAATCCTTTTTTTCAGAAGGAATGTAATTTTATCCATTATGTCCTGTGTGGGATTCTTATCCGGTTTTTTTATAGTGTATATCGTTATTCGGCAGTTTTTTACATTCAGTGTGATACATGGCTTCTGGTAGGATGACTATACCTTTGCTTTCGTCCACGGGTTTTATTACCACTGTGTCATCATTTTGGAGTTCTTTTAGAGCCTCCTTCTCTGCTCTAGACAAATTTTGGAAGGGGGAATGTTTTGCCTGTCTCAATGGTTCGAGACCTAGGGTAATGGCTTGTTCAAAAGCTGCAGCTTCAGGTGGTAGTTGCTGTATGGTGGGCGTTAATGTGAATTCCAAGGGTGTCATGCCATTTTGTGGTATGTTACCCTTGAGGGAATTAGCATTAATGGGGTTCTTGATAGGTGCAGTCAGGCTACCCAGCTTCGGAGGGGCCAGCCCTCGGGAGGGCTCACTGTTTGGGTGTCGTGTAAGCTGGAATGCAGGATAGAGCAACGTGGGGCAGCTAAATTGTCCTCTAATAGCCAACATGTAAGATTTTGGCTCACAGGCCCAGAAGATGGTGTAATTGACATTGTGAATGTTTATATTCCACTGGTGTGGTTCCCAGAGGTTCAGGCGATTTGGAGGAATTTTGGGGTCTATTTCCACAAAAATGTCTGAGCGGAGAGCTGCGCCAAATTTGGCAGCGCTGCACTCCAACATTTTAGAACACAGGGATGCACTGTATTCACAAGAATATGGTGCACCCCTGTGTTTCCCCTAGTGCTGGTGAAAAAAAGCTTCCTAGCACAGGCTCCCTGCCACCATGTCGCAACGGTGCCTGCACTGCAGGGACGATTGTTTATGTTCTGGAAGGGACACCTTCCCGCACATAAACAATCAATAATGGCGATTTGCTCTTTCTATGTGTGCTGCAGAATGCAGCACACATGAAAAGAGCAAAAGTGAGGAGAAATTAATAATTTCTCTTTGTATTGCCATTCTAAAGCCTGGTAATCCATGGCATTTGTTTTTGGCGCTGCCTCAGCTTAGTAAATCTTGGGGCAGCATCAGAAAGCAATGGGCATTGCAGTAGAATGCCCACAGCAACACCCATTGAGCACCTCTTTTCCGCAGAGGACTGCTGTGAAAAAAGGGGCATATTTACAAGGTCGCGGTAAGCCACGCTAAGTGGCTTAGCACCACCTTATAAATACGGAAAATTGCACTATGCCACTGGAGCGTAAAAGAAAATGACACTCTGGTGGTTATAGGGGCTTGTAAATATGCCCCTTTGTATCTTGAATCGATAGTATTAGGCAGGAAGAGGCTATTCGCAAGTTAATTGGAGAGGGCAAAGGGGCAAAGTAAATGTTACTGATTTGTGGAGATCTTAACACACAAACATTGGATGCTATCATCAATGATGAAGTCATATTGGAAGACCATAGTTTAGGTATTCCTGAGTTAGTTATGAGCAGTTTTAAATCCACCAAGAAGGGAGGCGCATTCTCTGAGCTCCTGTTAAATTACCATCTGTGTTTTATTAATGGGCATACCCCCTCAGATAGTAATGCTAGGGCAACGTTTAACAATGGGAGAAGTTTGTCAATAATTAACTATATCCTAATTATTATAGAGGGTTGGGAATGTGTGTGCAATATGACTGTTGTCAGTAGAGTGGAGAGCGAACATGACCCTGTGGTACTTTGCTTGGAATCATGCCTGAGGTGGTGATCCAATGTATATAGTGGAGAGGAGTTCCAGGCATGTGATTGTCGCATCCAACAGTAGAAAGATAATAAGTTGGAGTAGGGAGAAATATTCACAAGAACTCCCACTGTTAGAGAGTATAATGATTAAGTATGGTTCCGCAATTCTGAACTCCCCTTATGATGATAAAGGTGTAATTCTAGCACGTTACAATGGGATGGCAAAGGAGCTGAAGGCCTTGTGGTCTAATCCCATTGGTCCCGCAGCCGCCTTGTTGGATGGTGGGAAGAGAAGCGCATGGATTACCTGCCATGATGAGGAATGTCTCAGAATGAAGGGAGTTGTTTCATCCCCCCTAGCACAAATCCGCCATAGCCACAAAGTGAATCATTGTTCCGACAGTATAGGAGTGAATACAAACGCCTTCTGAGAACCAAGACACAGCTGCACCAATTCACTCTGTGGAATGAATTGAAGGAAGCCTCATAGGAAAAAACTCCAAAACATTCTGGGAACTGGTATCACGGGTGGAGAAGGGGTCAATGAACACTATAGAAACTCACATTTGGCCATCTGCATGGATTAGCCACTTTAGTACCTTATACAGTGCCAACCCCACAGTCCCCCTGTCAGCTCGAGAGAACATCTGCTCTGGGACTTGCGTAATTGATAGCTTGGTACCAGAGGTGGTGAGAGCCTTGACTGATTTGAAGAAGCATAAAGCCCCTGGCCCTGATATAGCGCCTTTTGATATATTTTGGGATGAGCCGCATCCGTGGGCCAGCATTCTTACTAGAGTGTTTAATTCGGCACTTCCTGGTAATGCTATACCCCCTTCATGGTGCTCAGCTATCATTGTGCCGATCCATAAGAAAGGTGATCAAGCTAGCCAATCCAATTACTATCCGATCTCTCTCCTGGTAGGCACAAGTAACAGTTTGGGGAAAGTCCTGCTTAACCGCCTCCAGTGGTGTGTTGATGCTTACAATATTATGACGGAAGTACAAGCTGGATTTAGGCCTCGTATTGGGACAATTGACTAGGCCCTCCGGTTATATATGATCTCCTACAAGTTCACAGTGGTGAGTAAGTCATCGCTGTAGTTAATATGTGTAGACCTGAAAGCAGCTTTTGATTTAGCCAACAGAGAGAAGCTGTGGAGACCCCTGGTATACCTGGGAGTTGACCCTTTCTTAGTAATGGCCATATGGGCCTTACACACTAGTAACACGACCAAATTACGGTATGGTCCAGGTAGGGAGTGCAATGAACCCTTCCTCGTCAAAAAAGGTGTCCAGCAAGGGTGTGTGATGGCTCCCTTACTATTTAGCCTGTTTTTAAATGATGTAGTGGACTATTTGATGGGGTGCCAATATTATTATACTCGGATGATGCAGTACTGATGGCACGATCCGAAAACGCAGCTCATAGGTTACTAACATGCTTTGTGGAGTATTGCAACAAGATGTCATTGACCATTAAGGGTAGCAAAACAAGGAGTATGGTATTGAGGCCTCTGCCAGTTTTAACCAAAAGCCCTTGGTTGAAGGTGTACCTCTATAACTGTTAAGCAGTTTGGCTATTTGGGAATATGATTCTCAGAGAATTTGCTCTGAGGCAGTCAAATTCAGAAGGCTACACTAGTTTTGAGACGATTAGCTAGAGCAGTTTGAAAGTTCAAGCATAAGGGCAGTACTAGAATTTTGCAAATATATAAGCAAAGGGCAGTGGCGGCCGCATTGTATGGGGTTTGCAAACGTTAGCCCCCTCCAGGTAGCTGAGAATAACTTCCTTCGAACTTGACCGGGGCTCGGTCCAGGCACGCCTCTAGTGGCACTTTATGCAGAGCTACATTTTACTCCAATATCATAAATCGTCACCCTCAGGCCAATTCTCTACTGGGTTAGACTGGTAAGAAATAATAAGGCTGCAGTTTACCTAGAAACCCTAGAAGAAGATACAGCCAGATAAGCAATAAAGTACTGTCCCCTCCTATCTGACAAAGAAGTTGAAGGGCAGTGGTTTAGCAAGGGGGGGAGGTTTATCAGTACTTTTAAGTTGTGCATTGCTGTATATAGCAGTCACATGTGTTTTTCATGAGTAGCATTAGGAACCCTGGCCATCAAGCAGTTGTCTACGAACTACTCAACACGCCAGACTGGCACCCAAAATCAACCCTGGTAGAAATTGTCAAACCACTCCCACACTGCATACGCTGCGACTAGAATGAGGCCATTGGGCAATGAGTGGGTCATGGAAGCCCACTCAACTCTGAAAGCAGCTGACAAACCCACAAGCAACTAGAAAAAATGCCAGAGTCATGCTATGGCTAATCCGCCCCGGCTTGCCAGAGCTTTATTAATGCATGTTCCCTAATAATTAGTACATTACCACCTGGCTGGTTACCAGAACATGTGATGGACAGAGCACAAACTGCATCTCACAAGTTTGATAGCATGGCATCATTAGCACTGCTAAAGGATGCATATATTGCCTACACAATTGTCTACTATCATTCACAAAAATAAGCATGGTAGTGAATACCAGGGGATTACGTTGCACATCTACATCCCGAATTTCCTTTTGGATCCTTGAAAGTTGTGCAAGCCCAGGCGTGATTGTGTTTTATGGAATCAAACATTACACTGGGCAGCACATGGGCACATATTGCATCTAATGCATGACCACATCATGCCTAGTTCTAACAATCATGGATACACCTATGATTCATATGACCCGGAGATGGCTTAGGATGTAGAGAGTCTACTCTAAGATTTGAGGAGGTGGATGAAACTGGGCACTGCAAAGTAGATACTTGACACACTAGAAGTGATATTGAGTTTGTCTAGTGAGAGGTTAAACTGGACAAAGTTATCTTTGTCGATATTCTCTTATCCTCCTATTTTGGTCTTGTAGGTTTTCCTCCCAATGTCCTCTCTAGTAGCAAATAAAGATAAACAAATACCATCACTGGGTTTTGGAGAGTTAATCACTCTCTCTTTGGACCATGAGCACGCTTGCACTTGGCATGGTCCACACGCAATCGCCTGATGCAAGATGTAATACAGACGTAACACATGCTTACCTTTGTCTATTCCAGTCTTTCTTCTGATGGGAGTGCCACTATTCTCTCCTTTGTTGATGTTGGTTGATGTGCAGTAATTAAATGAAAGACAAAGCAGGTTAATGCCCGCACTGTATACACGTATAGGTCTACATGGTATTTGTCACAAAATTAGTCATGATCCAGCCCTGTGCTGTTAGGAGTGTGTTTTTCCAGCATAATCCACACGCACTTCTCTGGACATGATATATGCCCCTCAATATTGTGTGCCCATTCAGTGAATTGTCATGCTCACTGCAATCACTCCTGCTAATATTTTCAGCTGAAATTTCGAGCCACCTATTGATGATGATGATATGAGATTTATAAAGTGCACAGATACTCCCAGGAGTGTCTGGTGTTGGATTAGAGGCTACCTACAAAGCACAGATCATCCAGTTAAGCTTGTTGAAAAAGCCATATTTTAAATGTTTTCTTAAAGATGGATTGCTCAGTTGTGGTACGTAGCACCAGAGGAATTTTGATCCATGGGACTGATCCAAGATAGGAAAAGAACCTACCACTGTTTCTAGCCCGGCAGATTCTTGGAAATCTAGCCAGTAGATCAAAGGAGGACCGTAGATTTCTGGGAGGGGAATAGTCACAAATCCTCTCTCCCAGATAGCCAGCTCCAGTCTCGTGCAGAGCTTTTAGAACAAGGACCAAGGATTTGAAAAGGATCATATTTTAATAGGAAGCCAGTGCAGTGCCTTTAAATGTGAGGACATATGGGTTCTCGAGGGAAGATTGAGAAGGACTTGGGCCGCCGAATTCTGCACCACTTGAAGTCTGTTAAGAAGATAATCTGGAAGACCCAAGAATAGAGCATTTCCTATTGAATCTACACATGTTCCTTTTCACTATATTTGCAGTTACCTATTATTCCATCACTTGGACATTCAAACTCTTTACAGAGTACTACTTCCTTGGCTCACCTGATTTATTTATTTTTATTTTATGTTACGTTATTTTATTTTTTATTCTTGATGATGTTTGACAAAATGTTTCATAGCACAAAGATATCCTTGAAACTTTATAAATAACAATAATTCTGCCATGACCAATATACCAGCATCGGGCAGCAGGCATACTCACACACAAACAGGAATCTACACAGATGCACACATACAGATAGGCAGAGTCACGTGTGTGGACACACACACACACACACACACACGCAGATACATAGTAACAGTTGTGACCTTTATCTTATTTATTGGCATCCCTCTCTGAGTGCCTTCTGAATCCCTCCTCAACTTGCCTGTTCGAGTTTCAAGGCGGGCTCTGCATCACATTTACAATGTGATTGACAGCACCGGGTCTGATTGGTGGCCCTGCACTGTCTATCACACTTGGTGTGTGACGCAGGGAATGTCATTGGTTTCTGAGCACTAATGTAGGCTGTGAATATATTTCCTAGCACTCTAATTAAGCACTATGTTTTAACGTTCTGAAAAGTCTAGTCTGTGCAATAATGTGAAAACATCTTGGACAAGCTCCTTTGGGTGACAGGAAAGTGTGGCTTGCTAGCCAAAAATAGTTTATGTTTCTTGTGTGTGGCAATATGGATGACAGCTTTTGTTACTTATTGTGTGGGATAAAATAAGTGACTGAGGCACTGAATGAGTCACGTTAAATTGTTTAACCTGGGAGTAGCTTCCATTTCCAATATTGTGTTACTACACTTATTAGCTGATAGCAAACTTTCTTATCATGTTACCTTCAATTCTTCAAACCATGTTACAGTGAAAGGCACCTGAACACGTTTGTGGTCCAGAGACTTCGCAGGGCAATACATACATAAAGGAGCATAGTGATCCTTTGCAGACAACACTTTTAAATACACAGACCCATATTTATATAAAACGGGTCCTTACAGAACGACCTTCAAACTTCTAGAACAGACACAACCTCCCAAATTCTCAAAATACGCACTGACTCAAACTTTAGGAAAGTCTGAAGAGATTCATTTAAATCTACATAAACCTTTAATTAATTACAGATTTCCCTGCATTTTTATACAGTATTGGTTAGCAGATCAGTTTAATTCATAAGGACAACATTACCACGCTGTGACATTTTATTTTCCTTCCATGCTTATATTGTCAGTCTTATAAATCCTTTGCAGTGTTCTGACGCCTAACTCCAGGGACAGACGCTCTGACGAAAATATTAATAAACTTACACATCTTATATGAGCTGACATGTTTTCCTTTCATAAGCGCAATGGCATATCAGCTCGAATAAAGGTTTATCTTATGCTGGAACTGATATTAATACAAAGTTCAAGGTATTACAAGCCAATACATCTTTGGCTGCCTTCATGTTTGGTTTACCTCTCGACCAACCAAAGCACGAGGACTCATCTAAGAAAGATTAAGACACCTCAAAAGGCACTTAGGGGCAGATTTACAACTTCTGGCGCATCCCTGCAAATCAGCAGGGATGCGCCAGAATAGATGCGACACGCAATTCTCTCCTTGCGCCACCACGGATGCGCCGCATTTACAATGCGGCACACCGTGGCGCAAGGAAAGGCCGATGCGTGTCGCATCCTGTGGCGTAAGGGCGGCGCATTGCTGGAGTCGTGTCGCAAGCACGACGCGGCTCCTGCAATGCACAGGGGCCGCCCATACCTAACGTGGTGCGTCACTCCTTACGCCTGCTTGAAGCAGGCGTAAGGATTTGTCGCAGCGGCATCGGAAAAGTGACGCAGTGAAATCTTGTAGATTTCACTGCGTCACTTTTACGAGGCTTTCCTGCGATGGAACGCCCACCCTGCGAGGGAACGCCCACATGAAACCTGACGCAGGTTTCATGTGGCGCAGGGCTTTACAACGTGACGCATCTCCCTAGATGCGTCACGTTGTAAATAATGCGCAACGTGGCGCATGGTTTGCGTCGCCGCTGCGTCACAAAAGTGACGCAACGGCGGCGCAAAAGTGGCGCAAGGGGCTTGTAAATCTGCCCCTTAATGTCCGTTACACTTTGCTTATCAGTAGTGTGTGACTTTATTACACTTTTTTTTAAACTTTCTTTTTAACATCTGGAATGCGCATCCTGCCCACAAGGAAACGGGGAAACCGACAATGAAATGAAATAGGAACTTCTAAAGAGCAGTGCCACTCGGTCCCAGCTTCTTGGCGCTAGACTCCAAGCATGTCCTGATTGAGTAGTTCGAGGCAGTAGAGAGGCGAGAATTAGATTCAACCATGACACAATTCAAGTGCCGAGAACAGCCAAGTTTTAAGGCTCTTCTTGAATTTAACTTCATTGGTTATGAATGGAAGGGAGGCAGCAAATTGATTTAAGTCCTCAGCTCCTATTCTGGCGAAGGATTTTTCTCCAAGTGACTTTAATCTAAAGGGGGAGGGAGTCATCAGGTTGGAACTGGATGATCTGAGGGATCTCATTGGCCTATACTACGAGAACCGATTGGGTAGGTATGTAGGGCCCATGTGGCAGTTATTCAATCCTTAATAAAACCGAAATTAATAAAATTAATTAAAACCAACACAAAAACCAAAAAACCTGCAACACAGTACAGTGAATAAAAACGCACCTGCACCTTCACTCTAATCTACATTTATACTAGGGAACTCATTCTAAATGCAATTCCAGTTAGGATATACAAGGAAAAATGCCAAATGAAACAGCATAAAACATGCATTACCTTTTCCAATAAATGTGAAGAAAAATGTAGATAAGGAAGTATATCGAGCTATATACCACCCTTACATGTTTTTATTTATCCTCATTATAAAGTCGATGAACTGAGTCATAGGAAGAAAATGAGGCTGCTCAGGAAGGTGATTCATGAAGCCTTTGCGTGGCCTTGTTAATATGCTGCTGCACATTGTGCCACCAGAGCGTTAAAAAAGTGGCACTCTGGAGCGCAAAAGTGCTGCTAGGCACCTCATAAATGAGGCCCATAGTTTCTCTGTTAAAAAAACCACACACACCCTTAGATATGTGAAGTTATGTTGTACTGTGTGATGTGTTATGTTACATTGTGTTTTGTTATGTGCATTTTATAGCACACAACTCACTCGGAGGATATCCTAGTGCTGAAGCAGGATCTGTATGGGACGAGTCAGGGCCGAAGCTAGGTGAAGATCCAGGTCTTCAGTTTCTTGCGAAATTCAAGAACTGAGGGGTTGGCCCTGATGTGGCGGCAGGTCATTCAAGAAGTTAGGTGCGAGGTAGGAGAATGCATGACTGCCAGAACAGGCTCTGCATATGTAGAGGGTGTGTGCAAGTAGGAGTCTGGCTGAGTGGAGGTGTCTGGTAGATCTGAGGAAGTTTATGTAGTTGTTGAGGTGCATCAGGCCACTGTTGTTTAGGAAACTATCTATTTCACAATTGCCTTTTTGTGTAAATTATGGGAGACAACTTCATGCAATCAAGTCCATGAATTTGAAGAATTAAGTCATGATTGATCTCTGCCAAGCTTCTGTAAGGAAAGACTCATAGAAACTGCAATGGATGAGCTGAGACATGCAGTTGACTGGGGCAACCAAAAGCCGCTGTTCTTTGCGATATTCCTGCTACCTTTTAATACCATAGACCATGTCATCCTCCTGACTCATCTGAGTGCACTTTGGAGCCAATGTGCAGTTCTTGTAGGGATCAGAAATGTCTTCCTTTTTTTGTTTAAGATGCTTTATTTGCGATTAATATAGCAGAAAAATAGCAATTACATTAAATGTCCATAGTCACTAGAAAATTACCAAAAATAGTAAAATAGTATAGCAACCATATAATATAGCAAGGTAAAAATTAAATGTAACCGTATTGTGTTATTAAAAAAACTGTGAAACATGCAAACACTCTGTTAATAGAAACCCAGTTACTTTTCAACTTTTCATCTATACAGACTCTGTTACTTTAACTTGTAAGCCTTACACTAGCGTACTTGACCGAATCTTCTAGGTATTCATGTTTCATGTAAGCTGATAAAACCTAAATTGTTCCTGATAATTGGAAATGATATTTCTCTAGCAGTGGTCAACTTTCAAAATTGAACGAGTGTCCTTAAAAGCTGGATACGGCATATAATTATCTCGAACTGAACTGTGACAAGATCGAAAATTTACGGTCACACACTATGTCCACTTTTTGGCAACAAAACTTCTCACCTCAAGAGATGGGGAAATCACCTATCCCTGTTAGCACTACCAAATATCTTGGTGTTAAAATAGGTGCAGACTTGACTCAGGCAGCCAGATTCATGAAGTGGTCAGCTCATGTTTTGTCAACTGTATATACTTAGAATTTTTTTAACTTCTTTACTTCTTCACAAAGTCACAATAATCAACACTTTTATTTCCTCTAGGCTCAACTACTGCAATGCAATTTATCTAAGACAACTTGTTAAAGCAATACAAACATTGGAACTATCAAAGAAAGCAAAGGCCAGCGTATTTCTTCAAATGACCCATCAAGACCAAGTTTCCCTTGCTCTGAACTCTCTGTACTGGCTTCCCAGCTGATCACTTTTCTTTCTTCAAGTACCAGCCTACAAACAGAGCAGTACTACAGGAAAGCCTTTTTAGGTCTCGGCCTGCACCAGCGCTTGCGCTGGTCTGGCCGAGAGTTTTAGTAAGCGGGTTTTGGAAGTGCAAACACTGGCTTTCGGCTGGCGACCAGCTTGAGTTCACGATGGCGTGCACGCGCAGCTGCCATCTGTTGTTTCCTATCTCTTCCTCATTTCCTCGTCATGGCTCATTAACTCTCTGGACTCTGATGTTTCAATCGCAGCAACAGCTCACATTACCAACTGAGGGCCCTGGACTACAGTCACATGAAAAACAACAGCGATTAGCATTGAAATGCAAGCTTGTTTTTAGGTCTCGCCTGAGCCAGCGCGCATGCGCTGCACTGGCGAGACTTTTAGTAAGCGGGTTTTGGAAGTGCAAACAGTGGCTTTTGCTGCGGACTAGCCTGCGTTCACGCGAGCGTGCACGCGCGATCAGGCGCCATATGGCTTCCCTCGCCATCTGGACGCTCGCGTGAACGCAAGCTGGTCGCCAGCAAAAGCCACTGTCTGCACTTCCAAAACCCGCTTGCTTTCACTTTCACGGCCGCGCGGCCGTGTCAGTTTCACGGCCGCGCGGCCATTGCTTGTTTCTATTTCTTTACTTTTTAAGCAATTGCGGCATCTGCGCTTTAGCTTCCGATGTATACAGCTAAAGTGCAAATGGCACAAATGTCTCGCATTTGCCAAAGTTTGAAGTATTGGCATTGTAAATGACAATGGCTTTTATTTGGTTTTCAAAACACATAAATAAAAGGCATTATCATTTACAATGCCAATACCTCAAACTCTTTTAAATGCGAGACTATTGCATTGCAAATGCTTGTGTTAATTATAAGCTGTGGTCTGCCTAGTCGCAGACAGAAGAGGCCCATACAGAACCCCACCCCCCATTTACCACCCATACAACCTCACATCCCCCCCCTCGTACCAACCAGATGTGAGGCACCGCCCCATGTATCACAGCCAGCCCCCACCCCGTTCTCCTTATCTGTAACATTCTTTCCTTTGGACGACATCCTCCCCCCCATTAAACCTTGTAACCAGACACATCGCTGCCTCTTCTCTATCTGCCCAAACCAGTGCCCCCTGCCCCCCCTCCAGCGCACCTCTGTCTCTGCCCCAACCCCAATCAGTGTGCTGCCTTCCTGAGCCCCCCCTCCCCCTTTACCTGACCCGCATTGATAACGCCCTCCCCACCATACTCCAAAACCACCCGATCGTGCTTACTCCGCACAACCCCCTCACATAACATCCTGTCGGGTTCCCATCCAAACCATCATATCTGCCAAGTAGATCAAAGGACCCCAACCGACCTCAGAAGGATGAAAGGCTTAGGCATAAAGACCAGCCTCGAACCGCCATCAAATGACACACGCTGCTCCCCCAACCCTCTCACCATACGGGTTGGAGCCAAAACGGCAATCACTTCTTGGGCAGAGGACCGACACCCTCCCCCCGCCATAGACAGACCTCCACAACGTCAAACATTCTTCCTGTACTTTAGAAGGTGACCATGTTTGTACACCTGGGTTCCGCTCCCCCCTCTTGGAGGCGAGCCGCCGCACATTGGGGTGGGGTAACTGTCTGATTCATTAAGTGCCTCTGTGGCTCAAACTTTCCCACAAGTGAGTTCTGACAGCCCGTCCGTCCCTTTGCAGTTATGGCATTCTTGTGAGCAGGTCCGTGACTGCTGGGAAGTCATGCAACTTTCTCTGAAAAGCTGCAGTTTTAGCTGGACAAATACTATAAATAGACACCATTTCTTACAAATGTCTTTTTATTTTTATTTATGACGGACACTGTGAATCGGAGGCAAGTAGGGTATCTGATATTCCTTTGTTAACGTGCGTAATGGACGACGTGCTCTACTGTTTTCATGTGTTTTTTTGTAACTTTTTGCAAGGTTCCTTTGTTGATGCTCGTGGGATTAGAGGACAATTAGACCCCTGTGATTTTGGTCAATTGTGCATCCCCCTCACAACCCCTTCCCTCCCGCACTGCTGGGATGTTCTGTCCCGTTGTCTCCTAGCGGCGCTGTTGAGGCCTCCAGGTTTTTGTGAGCATGCCAGCTGGGCATGATGGGGGGAACAAGAGTGCTCACACCATTCATTTGTGTACTGATTAATGTTAAATTTGGCCTCCGTGTTCACTGTACGTCTCAAGTTGTGCAGCGAGTGCATGCACACTGTTGGCAGGTTTTCAATGTGGTGCCAGACTTTAATAAAAGGTGCAATGTGGTTCATGTAGGGGGTAGTCTTGGGTGAGCCTTTTGAGCACACCGGCCGGGCGTCATGGGGGGAACAAGGGTGCTGGATTTATTCATTTGTGTGCGGCATAATGTTAAATTTGACCGCCGTGTTCACTACGCATCACGAATTATGCAGCACGTTGCATGCGGGCTGTTGGCGAGTTTTTCGAGTGTTTCAATGTGGTGCTTGATTTAATAAAGGGCGCAATGTGGTCGGTTTATGGTGGGGTCTCAACGGCTAGGTGGGCATTGTTCATGGAGCTGCAGGTAAGGGAGCTTAGGGGCTGGCTCGGGTCCTTTGTCCTGAGTGTGCACCCTGGTTTTCTCTTGTTATTGCTCTGTTCTTGTTCCTGAGTTATAAGCACACCAGCATGAAAACTGCTATATGTTTGGAACGCTGAAACTTGTTTGCTTTTCTTGCCCATGGTTTCCTCGCTCTTCTTTCTAAAATTCACTGTAAACCATTTCTTGGCATCTAACGTTGCTGCAATCTCGGCGTCCTCTATTCCTCCCAGACTTTTTGTGTTACCTCCTCTCTGTCCTCTCTTCCTTCTTACTGCCCTCATTTGTCTTCCTCTCTGCCCTGCATTTAAACTCCATTGAAGGCGTACTGTCCTGTGAAAGGTTTAAATCACCCTTTTAATTCAAGCATTTTGTATCTTATTTGCACCAAGGTTAAGCTTGCAGCCCACAACCAGTGATCTCTATGTGCAATTTACATAACCCAATTCAAGTAATCCATTGCTGTGAACACTGGCGTTTGTAAATGTAACTCACCACTTTGCATACTCCGTAAGTAAGAACGAATACTGGGGCCCTGATAGCGCTGGATCTGTCAGTCGCCTTCAACACTTTTACCTCTCCATATAAGCGCTGTCATCATAAACCCCACTGAGAAGATATAACTTACTGAGCACTAAAGATTTCAGCACTTTTATGAATATGCAAATGACGTTACAACATATGAATCCTTTTGGGAGTGCAGTTCAGGATTGAATGAGTACTTAGATCAGAAGGAGAGGCTCGAGTAATCCCCAACTTTAAAGAACATAGGCTGAAGTCGAGGAACTAATTTGCATGTGAAAATATCTGCCTGGGCTCACTGAGGATGAAGAATAGGGAAGGCTCCTGGGTGAGGGGTCTGTTCATTTTGTGGCAGGTGAAGGGCTAGGGATCAAGCCTGTCTGCTGGACTATGTCTTTTTCAATAGACGTGATTTATGTAGCCGCCATAACCCAATGACAATCTTTACTTATTAGCACAAGTATAGACATGGTCTGCTATATTTTTCAGTGCCTATCTGGCCCTGTTGGGAAACTGACCTCGTCTCCTTGTATCTATGCCAGTGATGCAGTCAGTGGTCAAGCTGTGTCCTTGAAGGCAAGGATGCTTTGTCCTCCTGCCTTTTGGCCATTGATTTATTAATGAATTGTAACTTCTACAAAATGAACCTGATATGATGCTGGCTAGTGTCCTTCTCATTTACTGACCCTGACCTAAATCTCAAGTACAACCCCTTCACCTATTTTTTAAGTGTGAAATCTAAAAGCGGTCATGAATATAAAGCTGTTTTGATACCACACATTTCTTTTGTGGTGAACGCCGGCTTTAACCACTTATGCATCAACAAAGCACTCCTCGTGTGTTTTTTTTTTGTAATTTCCGTAGAGAACAAGCTGTCATGTGTCTGGCGCAGTCAGGATTAGAGTGCGTTGTCTCCAGATCTGTGATATATCTACCCAGACACTGCAGTAGCTCCAGAACCAGGCTGTTTACACGGTGTCACATCAAACTTTAGTTGCATGCGCTGTCAACTATTCATGAACTCCCTAGCAAATGGTATAATAATTAGTACTTTTTCTGTCCCGTTTTTAATGAACAAACTTCGGTTCGACAGAAAGTTATTTGCAAATCGGTTCAAATACATATTTGTAAAGTAATAGAAACAAGCATTGGCATAGCCAATAGGTCTCGCCTTGGGGACCTTATAAGTGTTTAGCCATGCAACAGTTGATGTTGTTGCACCAAGGATATTGTGCTGCTTAACTAAATACTTATAAGGTCCCAAAAGCGAGACCTATTGGCTATGCCAATGCTTGTTTGTCTAGTTAGAAATATTGCTTCGGTGGGTTGATTTCACCTTATATCGCTATTTGTTTTATATTGGGAGTCACAGCCTAATTACCAGTATTTTTGTCTCTCACTGTTTTTTTTAAAATATTTATTCGCGCAAAGCACAAAGCTATATTTAAGGTTACTTTTTCCGCGTCACTTCTTCACTCTATTTAAACTCCACACCCCCACTCTTATTGTCTCTCTCCTTCTCTCTCTCTCCCCTCTCTAATTCTCTCTCTACTTAATTAACTCTCCCCTCTCTATCTTTTTTAGCCTTTCATTCTCTCACCCCTTTATCTGTTTCTCTTTCAAACTCCTTCATTCACTCTCTCTCCCCTTCTTTCTCTCTCTCTATCCCGCTCCACTCTTTATTCTATGTACACCCTTTCTCTCTCTTTCTCTCTCACCACCCTCTCTAATTGGGCATTATATCTTCACTCTATCTCTCACTCGGCAACACCACAGCATCACTCAGCGCAACCACAGCATCACTCAGCGCAACCACAGCATCAATCAGAGCCAGCACAGCATCAATCAGAGCCAGCACAGCATCACTCAGCACCAACACAACATCTCTCAACGCCATCACAGCATCACTCAACGCCATCACAGCATCACTCAACGCCATCACAGCATCACTCAGTGCAACCACAGCATCACTCAGTGCAACCACAGCATCACTCAGTGCAACCACAGCATCACTCAGTGCAACCACAGCATCACTCAGTGCAACCACAGCATCACTCAGCACAACCACAGCATTACTCAGCACAACCACATCATCACTCAGGGCCAACACTGCATCACTCAGCACCACCACAGGATGACTCAGCACCACCACAGGATGACTCAGCACCACCACAGGATGACTCAGCACCACCACAGGATGACTCAGCACCACCACAGGATGACTCAGCACCACCACAGCATCGCTCAGCGCCACCACAGCATCGCTCAGCACCACTACAGCATCACTCAGCGCGACCACAGCATCACTCAGCGCCACCACAGCATCAATCAGAGCCAGCACAGCATCAATCAGAGCCAGCACAGCATCACTCAGCACCAACACAACATCTCTCAACGCCATCACAGCATCACTCAACGCCATCACAGCATCACTCAGTGCAACCACAGCATCACTCAGTGCAACCACAGCATCACTCAGTGCAACCACAGCATCACTCAGTGCAACCACAGCATCACTCAGCACAACCACAGCATAACTCAGCACAACCACAGCATCACTCAGCGCCACCACAACATCACTCCGCGCCACCACAACATCACTCAGCACCACCATAGCTTTACTCAGCGACACCACATCATCACTCAGGGCCAACACTGCATCACTCAGCACCACCACAGGGTGACTCAGCACCACCACAGGATGACTCAGCACCACCACAGGATGACTCAGCACCACCACAGGATGACTCAGCACCACCACAGCATCACTCAGTGCAACCACAGCATCACTCAGTGCAACCACAGCATCACTCAGCGCCACCACAGCATCACTCAGCGCCACCACAACATCACTCCGCGCCACCACAACATCACTCAGCACCACCATAGCTTTACTCAGCGACACCACATCATCACTCAGGGCCAACACTGCATCACTCAGCGCCACCACAACATCACTCAGCGCCACCACAGCATCACTCAGCGCCACCACAGCATCACTCAGCGCCACCACAACATCACTCCGCGCCACCACAACATCACTCAGCACCACCATAGCTTTACTCAGCGACACCACATCATCACTCAGGGCCAACACTGCATCACTCAGCACCACCACAGGGTGACTCAGCACCACCACAGGATGACTCAGCACCACCACAGGATGACTCAGCACCACCACAGGATGACTCAGCACCACCACAGCATCACTCAGTGCAACCACAGCATCACTCAGTGCAACCACAGCATCACTCAGTGCAACCACAGCATCACTCAGTGCAACCACAGCATCACTCAGTGCAACCACAGCATCACTCAGCACAACCACAGCATCACTTAGTGCCACAACAGCATCACTTAGCGCCACAACAGCATCACTTAGCGCCACAACAGCATCACTCAGCGCCACCACAACATCACTCCGCGCCACCACAACATCACTCAGCGCCACCACAGCATCACTCAGCGCCACCACAGCATCACTCAGCGCCACCACAGCATCACTCAGCGCCACCACAGCATCACTCAGCGCCACCACAGCATCACTCAGCGCCACCACAACATCACTCAGCGCCACCACAGCATCACTCAGCGCCACCACAGCATCACTCAGCGCCACCACAACATCACTCCGCGCCACCACAACATCACTCAGCACCACCATAGCTTTACTCAGCGACACCACATCATCACTCAGGGCCAACACTGCATCACTCAGCACCACCACAGGGTGACTCAGCACCACCACAGGATGACTCAGCACCACCACAGGATGACTCAGCACCACCACAGGATGACTCAGCACCACCACAGCATCACTCAGTGCAACCACAGCATCACTCAGTGCAACCACAGCATCACTCAGTGCAACCACAGCATCACTCAGTGCAACCACAGCATCACTCAGTGCAACCACAGCATCACTCAGATCAACCACAGCATCACTTAGTGCCACAACAGCATCACTCAGCGCCACCACAGCATCACTCAGCGCCACCACAGCATCACTCAGCGCCACCACAGCATCACTCAGTGCAACCACAGCATCACTCAGTGCAACCACAGCATCACTCAGCACAACCACAGCATTACTCAGCACAACCACAGCATCACTTAGCGCCACAACAGCATCACTTAGCGCCACAACAGCATCACTCAGCGCCACCACAACATCACTCCGCGCCACCACAACATCACTCAGCGCCACCACAGCATCACTCAGCGCCACCACAGCATCACTCAGCGCCACCACAGCATCACTCAGCGCCACCACAGCATCACTCAGCGCCACCACAACATCACTCAGCGCCACCACAACATCACTCAGCGCCACCACAGCATCACTCAGCGCCACCACAGCATCACTCAGCGCCACCACAACATCACTTCGCGCCACCACAACATCACTCAGCACCACCATAGCTTTACTCAGCGACACCACATCATCACTCAGGGCCAACACTGCATCACTCAGCACCACCACAGGGTGACTCAGCACCACCACAGGATGACTCAGCACCACCACAGGATGACTCAGCACCACCACAGGATGACTCAGCACCACAACAGCATCACTCAGTGCAACCACAGCATCACTCAGTGCAACCACAGCATCACTCAGTGCAACCACAGCATCACTCAGTGCAACCACAGCATCACTCAGTGCAACCACAGCATCACTCAGCACAACCACAGCATCACTTAGTGCCACAACAGCATCACTCAGCGCCACCACAGCATCACTCAGCGCCACCACAGCATCACTCAGCGCCACCACAGCATCACTCAGCGCCACCACAGCATCACTCAGCGCCACCACAGCATCAATCAGAGCCAGCACAGCATCAATCAGAGCCAGCACAGCATCACTCAGCACCAACACAACATCTCTCAACGCCATCACAGCATCACTCAACGCCATCACAGCATCACTCAGTGCAACCACAGCATCACTCAGTGCAACCACAGCATCACTCAGTGTAACCACAGCATCACTCAGTGCAACCACAGCATCACTCAGTGCAACCACAGCATCACTCAGCACAACCACAGCATTACTCAGCACAACCACAGCATCACTTAGCGCCACAACAGCATCACTTAGCGCCACAACAGCATCACTCAGCGCCACCACAACATCACTCCGCGCCACCACAACATCACTCAGCGCCACCACAGCATCACTCAGCGCCACCACAGCATCACTCAGCGCCACCACAGCATCACTCAGCGCCACCACAGCATCACTCAGCGCCACCACAACATCACTCAGCGCCACCACAACATCACTCAGCGCCACCACAGCATCACTCAGCGCCACCACAGCATCACTCAGCGCCACCACAACATCACTCCGCGCCACCACAACATCACTCAGCACCACCATAGCTTTACTCAGCGACACCACATCATCACTCAGGGCCAACACTGCATCACTCAGCACCACCACAGGGTGACTCAGCACCACCACAGGATGACTCAGCACCACCACAGGATGACTCAGCACCACCACAGGATGACTCAGCACCACCACAGCATCGCTCAGCGCCACCACAGCATCGCTCAGCGCCACCACAGCATCGCTCAGCGCAACCACAGCATCGCTCAGCGCCACCACAGCATCGCTCAGCACCACCACAGCATCGCTCAGCGCCACCACAGCATCAATCAGAGCCAGCACAGCATCAATCAGAGCCAGCACAGCATCACTCAGCACCAACACAACATCTCTCAACGCCATCACAGCATCACTCAACGCCACCACAGCATCACTCAGTGTAACCACAGCATCACTCAGTGCAACCACAGCATTACTCAGCGCAACCACAGCATTACTCAGCACAACCACAGCATCACTTAGCGCCACAACAGCATCACTTAGCGCCACAACAGCATCACTCAGCGCCACCACAACATCACTCAGCACCACCACAGCATCACTCGGCGCCACCACAGCATCGCTCAGCGCCACCACAGCATCGCTCAGCACCGCCACAGCATCGCACAGCATCGCTCACCGCCACCACAGCATCGCTCACCGCCGCCACAGCATCGCTCACCGCCACCACAGCATCACTCAGCGCCGCCACAGCATCACTCAGCGCCACCACAGCATCACTCAGCGCCGCCACAGCATCACTCAGCGCCGCCACAGCATCACTCAGCGCCAAGACAATATCACTCAGCACCACCACAGCATCACTCAGCGCCAAGACAATATCACTCAGCACCACCACAGTATCACTCAGCACCACAGCAGTATCACTCAGCAACACCTGAGTATCATTCAGCATCACCTCAGCATCGTCTCCGCAACAGTCACCACCACCACCACTACCACCTCAGCATCACTCAGCACCACCTCAGCCTGCTCTCGGAATCTGGCATCTGTTGATTCTCCCCTAGCGTCTGGCCGCTGCTAGTGTTATAATACAGGTACTAGTTCCCAACCTTCACCCTCCGATTGTTTATGCCCCCTCAAAAAAAAAGCTTTAACAAACAACCATTGCAATAGGCAGAAACAAGTTGCCAGCATTGCAAGAACAAAAGAAAACTGAGGAATTTTTTTATTGTAAATACTTTTTTAATATGGTTGTTCAGTTTTACATAATGCCTTCTTGGTCATATATAAAGTAACAAAAATGCTTCTGACACTTTTTTATTATAACTTTTCTGCATGCCGCACAGCAGCCACACTTCTCTACAGCACAGCTTGAAGACATTGGCAAAGTCAATAGCTCTGGCTAAACACTTATAAGGCCCCAAAGGCGAGACCTATTGGCTATGCCAATGCTTGTTTCTGTAGAGACTGCGTTTATATGGAATACAATTCATCTGCTGTTGCCAGAGGGAGACAGTTTAATCAGAGTCAGAAAAACTGGCATTATCCTTTCTAACAGATCCCCCTGTCTGGCTCTTGCTTTCTTTATGGGTTTGTTCCTGGCTATTCTAGTGCTTTGAAGTGCTTCGGGTGAGTTGATGTGCTTTATAAATTAAAACAAAAACGTAAATAAAAAATGAACCATTACTTACTCTTGAACCATCCGAGAGGTCATATAGGACTTTTATAAGGTATTGGGGGGCTTATTTACTTAACACGGCTTAACGCAGCCTTGTAAATAAGGCCCCTTTTCACTCTTCCCTTACTGTAAAAGGGGCATGCAAAGGGTATTGCAGCGAGCGTTCCATCGCAACACCCATCGCTTTTTGACCCTGCCCCATATTTACAAGGATGAGGCAGCGCCAAAAACTAAGGCCAGGTAAAAAATGGTCTTAGGATGGCGATATGAGGATAAATCATAAATTTCTCCTCATATTTTGCGCTTCAGCACACATAGAAACAGCAAATCACCTTTCAAGATTGTTTATGTGCAGTAAGGTGTCCCTTCCTGCATATAAACAATCGCCTCTGCAGCACAGGCACCCTTGCAATATGGGGCAACAGTGCCTGCGCTGGCGCTAGGCGGCTTTTTTAGCCCCAGCGCTAGGGGAAACCCAGGGATGCACTGTATTTTTGTAAATATGGCGCATCCCTGCATTTTAAAAATGTCAGAGCGCGGCGTTACCAATTTTGGCGTAACACCACGCTCCGACATTTTATTGAAAATATCCACCTTTCAGTGACGTTCTGGTGGCTATATCCCCTTCTCCTTATTTACAAAGCGGTGTTAAGCCACTTAACGTGGCTTAACACGCCTTGTAAATAAGGCCCCTTTTCACGCTTCACTTAGTGTGAAAGGGGTGGGCAATGGGTTTTGCACTGGGCATTCTGCCGCAACACCAAAACCTGGTTTGAGAATGGCGATATGAGGAGAAATCATTCATTTCCCCTCGTAATTTGCTTTTCCTATGTGTGCTGCATTCTGCAGTCTTGCACTTAAACAAATGCTCCTGCAGTGCAGACACTCTTTCAAAATGGTGCAAGAGTGCCTGCGTTGGTGCTAGGCAGCATTTTTAGCACCAGCGCTATGGAAACACAGGGGTGCGCCTCATTATTCTAAACACGGCGCATTCCTGCATTTAAAAAATGTCATAGTGTGGGGTTACCAATTTTGGCTAACACCGCCCTCTGACATTTTATTGTAAATATCCCCCAAGAAGGTGTTCTGCAGGGAACTATTAAAAACATGGCAGATCCAGCTTCTGGCAGCATCTAGTGGTATTATATATGATAACTGCCTCGTCATTGATAAATACAGCACGAGTGAGGTTCCATAGAAAGAATAGGCACTGGGCAATGATGCACCTCTGCCACTGTGATGTTCCAGTGAAATTCATAAAGGATTGTCACTAAAAAGCCATTGATGTGCACAAAGACATCTTTTCCCAGAAAAATCCATACTTTTCTTTTCTTAAAAGCTTTTAGTTAGGTTATGCCTTGATCTGTCCATTAACATTACGTGGGCTTTTTCATAGATGGATAGCACAATAAGTATGCTTTACATTTTAAATGGAATAGATTGGATGCAGAGGGGCATATTCTCAAGGACTTATCGCCGATTTATCGGCACTTTAGCGCCGCAAAAGTGGCGATAGATTTATCGCCCTATTCTCAAGCTGGTGCAAACTGCCGATATCGCCAGTTTTCCAGCGATAGCTGCCGCAAAAAACATCGCCACGGATGAGAGCGACAACTAACGCTAATGATATGCAGAGTAGGCGTTCCCGTGCAAAAACACACGAAAACACCACTTTGCGATATTCTCAACGACCAGCCAGATCGGCAAAGCGATCCAAAAACAGGCGATAAGGCGCGTTAGCAGCAGGGATTTAACACCTGTCTATTACTGGTGTTAAGCAGGACGACAACCTGCAGTAGAAAGGGAGCCCAGCCCAGAGCCACATCTGAAGACCAACAGATGCCATGGAGCCAATGATCATGCAGCTTGGAGACCCAAGTGGGCCACAACACCCACCGCCACCACCCCCAGGACCCCCCCCGGACCACCCCCCCCGGACTACCACCTAGGCAGCGCAGAAGAAGACAGCGGACGTTCCTAAAATGCACCAGCCTCAGACACTCAATGCCAGAGGATGCCATTGCCCACTACAGGCTCAAAAGGACAACCATGCTCCACATCCTGACCCACATTGCCCACAGGCTGACGGTACCAACACAGCGGAGAACCAACATCCCTCCGCAGACAAAGCTGCTGGCTGTGCTGCACCTGTTGGCCTCTGGTACCTTCCAACCAACAACTGCCAGAGTCGGAGGAGTCTCACAGCCAGCCCTATCAAACTTCCTCACACATGTCTTGGATGCATGTCCACAAAAGCAACGGCGGGCCCCTGTATCCGCACCCCATGCTAGTTCCAATTCATAGTGTTCCTGCGCAACCAACCCCAACGCCAGCCGTTGCTTGACGCCTCTGTGCTCCAGATCTAAGATTGTAGTTACTGAAATGGGGGTGCGCCAGGTCATGAAGTCCAGTAGTCAACAGTACTGTAAAAACAGTTCTTCATTACAAATACATAAATCAACAATACGAAAAGCTCAGCCAACGCGTTCCATTCCCAACGGGGAACTTCATCAGGGCAACGTGTGGATTCAATTAACTGCATATGCTGCGGGAACTCCCCAATACAATTCCATATTCCGAAAGTCACTATTCAGAAACCTGTTAGAGAAATGGTGACAATGGTCAAGCGTCCGTATAGTCACAAACGTAATCTGGTACAGTGTATTGCACTTGGACAAACCGAAATGCTAACAGGTATGATAAATCCTGCATAAAAAGACCGTAACAGAAGTTTTGTGGTCGTAACCTTCGTAGGAAAGAAAAGGAAGGTTACGACCACATGAACTTCTGTTACGGTCTTATTATGCAGGATTTATCATACCTGTAAGCATCATGGTCTGTATCAGTTTGATACCCCTGCACCTTCACTTCCCCCACACTGCGCAGCAACAGCTGGAGACCAAGCAAGGGAACTACGCCATAGCTGGCTTCCTGCACGTGTTGGGGGCAATTGACTGGACACATGTACTACTTGTGCCCCCTGCCGACACTGCACACAATAACCGCAACAGAAATCACATGCATTCCATCAATGTGCAGGCAAAAGTGGACCACCGGGGCCTGTTCACGACTGTCATCGCAAACTTCCCAGGCAGTGTGCATGATTCCTACATCTTCCGCAAGTCCATCACCAACCAGCGCTTTGAGGTTGGCACCTATGGAAATGCACTGCTCATCGGTAAGTACCAACTGAACACACCACACACCTCAACTCCAAAATCATCCAATCACAACTGTGGGAATGCACACGTTACAAAATCACATACAACATGCCAATCAACATGCCCAACTACCAGACACGACAACACAAGTAACTGTGGTAACCGTGGCCAGCCATGTAGACAAACCATCCACGGCATGGCACCTCTGCCACACAATTGCAGAATGTGGGGAGAGGTGGGAACCAAGTATGTGCGAAGGAGGCAAGTGACCCATCAATAAGAATGTACACAATGCCAAGTGTGGCGGTGATGTGCTGGACAGACTTTAGTATGCAGAGCACAGACATGTCCATGTGGACATATACTGCTGATGTTTTGTAGTGTTGTGGACAGTGGACGCAAACAGGTTACCTCAGGCAGTGTGGAAGACCTTGGACATGTAGCTTTGTCCCCCCCCCCTGTAAGCATGAGCGGAGTGGCCTTGGCCGGCGTATGTCATGAATAAATAGCCCGGGGCTCTGGGCGTGGTTCAGTTCCGGGATGGCCACCAAAGTAACTACTGCATGTGTCTCTGTGTCCACCATATCCTGTCCATAGGCCTACACACACGTGGCCGACCAACTTCAACGGCCAGATTTACACTGGAGACGAGGTGGCTACGTCCCAAGCCAACCCGCACACATCTCGTCATCGCATGCAGGGTCGTGTCTGCCAGGGCGGCGCCCCCCACCCAGCCATGAGGCTGCCGCCGTGACCGGTGGTGCCTGCGCGATCCTGTGCGCCTGCTGCACCCCAGCCCTGGTCCCCAGACCGGTCCGCCACCCAGCGATGACTGGCCGCCCCTGTGCACCCAGGCCTCAATGCTCACCTACCGCCACCGGCGTGTCTCCAAGAGGGCCCACCATGTGCCGGTGCAACCTCCTCAGCCGATCGCTGGATTCCGCGCCACAGGCCCCCAGCGCACCCTGCAGCACCGCACCGCGGAGTCATGTGTGTGCTGACTGCTGCCTTCGGCGTACACTGCGGTCCAGCAGGGCTCTCAATTCAAATCAAATCTTGATTGGCAAGACGGCGTATCGAGGTCTACGCATCATCGCAGGCTGCACACCCGCTCAGCTCTTCAGGTGCCCCTACCTCAGTGCACCGCAAGTCACCGACCCATGGCGGTAGGCCCATGCCGGCCACAGTGCATTGTGTGCCACCAACTCTGTGCACAGCAAGTCATCGTCCCATGGCGGTAGGCCCGTGCCGGCCGCAGTGCATCGGGTGCCACTAACCCAGTGCGCCACAAGTCATGGACCCTTTATGATTGAGTCTCGTGGTGCGGACGCCATCATGTCACCTCCGGCAGTGGGGAATGTGATGTGGTAGGCCCCTTTTATTGTCAGGGTCACATGTACTGTGATGCCTGTGCTGGATGGGTGTGGTGTGGGTGTAAACCAGCCCTCAGGGAGTGGCTGTGGCATGCTGACAACTAGATCAGTGATCAGCAGATCACTACAGGGAAGACCTGGGACATGTAGCTTTGTCGTCCGCCCCTGTAAGCGTAAGCGGAGTGGGCTGGGCTGGGGTATGCCAGTCCAGCATAGGGGTGTGAACAATGAGCCTGGGGCTCTGGGCGTGGTTCAGTTCTGGGCTGGACAAGAAAGTAACTAATGCGTGTGTCTCTGTTGTAGTGTCGGCGCCACCCGGACTGCAATCGGCAATGTTGCACCCTGTGACTCAAGTCCCACAACATGAGCAACATGGACGTAAGGGGGAATCACTGACCCTACATTCATCCATACTTTCATACTTGAATGATCATAGACATGACACATCTGTGTGAATTTAAATGTTTTATTCACATTCAGTGGAGTGTTGAAGCTGGAGCAGTACAGGGCCATGCAAACCCCACTTTACATTGTTGCCCCGTGGAGGGCCAGCCAGAGTCCTTTAGGGAATGACAAGTTCATCGGAAGAGGAAGAGTTCAGTACGCAGTATGATTGCTGTGTCATTGGTAACCAAACAGAATATGGCAGTCCATGTCGAGGTCCAAGGTGAGTGTCGCAGAGTGTATCGGGGGACAGTGGAAGGTGATGATGCAGAGGGCAGAACCAAGCAGAAACAGGCCATATGGCGGAGATGAATGCTACCGCTTCCTTCTTACCACTAAGGCAGAATCATCCGCATCTTCGTCCTCTGATGTTTCATGTGCCTCACATGTGGGTGGTGTTGTTTTGTCTGCATCACTGTGTGGCAGTGACACATCAGTGGCCGGAGGTGGATTGTCTGCAGCACTGTGTGTCACTGACACATCAGGGGGCGGAGATGTGGATGTAGAAGCAGCAGCAGCATTCATCGGCGCCAGGCCTTGTGGCAGCAATGCCATGATGAGGATCTGCAGGGCATAGAAGGTCCCAGCTACATCTCGCTAGTGTGCAGCCGTGGCAGCCATTCTTTCCGCCTGCATCCGCTCCCTGTTCTCCATGATCCTCCGCATGTGTCCCAACTCCCGGCTGACATTGCTGGAGCCACTCTGACTAGACAGTTGTCCTTGTCTCAGAGTCAGGACTCCAGCGATGTCAGCCATGGATCATTGGAGAGCATGGAGCAGACTGTGGGTGTCCGTTAGGGACTGTAAGTGGTCCCTGATGGGACTTAGACACCCACGTATGGCATCTAGTTTGGCTGCCATGAGGTCGAACCCCACCCGCACCTGATCAGCCAACTTCTCCTGGCACCCTAACACACGGCGTTGGAAGGCCATGTGTTGTTCGTGGGGGTCCTGGGAGATAGCCGTGGTGGTGGGTGCTTCCTGCAGTGTGGTCTGTACAGGGGGTGAGGTCTCCTCGATGCAGCTGGGCTGCCCTGCTCCTGGAGGTGAGGTGCCGAAGCTGTCCATGAGCTCTTGGAGGGCGTCGGTGTCGAAGGTGTGGAGGTCCTTTTCGTCATCAGTGAAGAGATGTTCGGTCTGCTCTGCAGGAGGTGTTGATTCTCCCTCTGCAATGTGAAGGGGAGATGCAGTTTAACATTGTGTTCATATGTATGTTGACGCATTGTACAAGTTTACATACAGACTGCATGACAATGTACATTGTGACTGTTTGGGAGGAGCTGCCTATTTGTTGCGGGACAGTGGACATTTCGACAACATCACGGATGTGTGTTTGTACTTGTACATTATCATCTCACATCTCCCTGCTATGCCAAATGTGATTGGCCAGTTTCTACACACAAGCGGCACCAGTTGTGTCCTCTGTTCTGTTGTGAATGTGTTGCAGTTTGTACCACATTGTTGTCAATGTTGATGTGCTCTGAATGTTATGTGTGTGTGCTACATTTTGGAAGAGTCGCCCCTGCAGCTCTGATTTTGCTGCCCCATATCCCTTTCAGGCGGTGTGCCTTTGACTTCTGTGCTTATACAGTGCTGAGATGTTGCATACTTGGGTAAATCGGGCTCTTGGTGGGAGTTGGGACTCTGGGGCATGGTTTGTCCGCAGATGTGATGTTGACGTCAGGGGTTGTTTGTGCACATGGATGTGTCAGAGTGTGACCTGCTCCTTTACGGATGTGGTCCACACTCAGCCACCTCAGTGTTGTGGCGTGCAACATGTCATGATATATTGACTGCAGCCATGCTATTCGTCATGCAGTGTCACTTTCATTGTCAGTGTGGCTCACAGACACGCCGCTTTGCTGGGTTTGGCACATGTGCATGGGTTGGTTGTGAAATTGGTGATGTGTGGGAAGGGCCCCCTCTGGGCACATAGTCGACGGGGGCCTACTTGCTGTTTCTAGGTGTGCTGCAGTGTGCCAAGGGGATCAGGGACATGATCCAGAGTTATTGTGGGTGTGCACTGTGCTATACTTAATTGTGCATGTGTGACATTGTGCCCATCTCCCCCCATCCCCCCAGTCCCTGGTCGTTACTCACCCTGTTGCTGTTGTGTCAGGTCATGTTGAGCAGTGTCCGGTCCCCCAACTCCTGCCATCGTCTCCACACTGATGACTGTGGACACCATTTCCTCCATCTCATCCAGCTCCTCCTGTGGCGCTGGACTCCCACCTCCAGTCTGCATTGGTGCCTTCTGGTTGTTGCCGAGTTTCTGCTTGGTTTTGCGCTTCACATCATTCCAGCGCCTCTTGAGCTCTTCCATTGTCCTCCTCAGCACTCCGACTGCATTCACCTTGTCCACGATGGACTGCCATATTCCATTTTTTGTTGCCAATGACACAGTGGAGGTGATGAACAGTTGTTGATGGTGTTGTATCACCTCCGTTATCAGGATCCTGTTTTCCTGCGGACTGAACCGCGTCTTCCTCTTCTTCTTCTCCTTGACCTTCCCTGACCCCGAGGTCCCAGGCTGGTCCTCCGTGGGGCTTGTGGGGTTCTGGTTGTCCTCTGTACTTGCTCCGGCTACCTCCATTGTGCTTTGCAGTTGTTTTGGTTTTGTTTGTGGGTTTTTTTTCTGCTTTTATAGTGATTTTTCCCGCCTGACGTGTGACTTGCAGGCCTGGCGCAGCTTATCGCAGATATTTTTGTCGCGGTTGGGCCCATCGCCACTTTTTTTACGTTCGGCTTTAGATTTTTATCGCCGTCCCGGTAATTTTATTGCAGACATTTGACGCGTTATCGGGAAACTATTGCATGTTACCGCCGTGTTGAGAATAAGACGTTAACACAGCGTTATTTTCCCGCGATAGACGGAGATATGAAAAATTGCGTTAACCTATTTTGGCGATGATTATCGCACGTTCTTGAGAATATCCCCCAGAGAAAGGTCAAAGTTGAGCCTGCGTCTTCACTATGAGTTGAGTGGATTTCTGCCCGGTTTCACCCCGCTCCTGGAGTTGCTAATGCCAGGGGGAAAAACTCCTGTCTGAGGGATTTTGAGGAAGAGCATACTGGAACTGGTGTTTCTGAACCGATTCCCAACTTGTATTTCAGCTGAGATCTCCGGCGGCAGTACTCTGTTAATCCTGATGGGCCCGCTATCCCCGGTCACTCACACCAGCAAGATTAAAGGAGCAAGATGGCCCAAGTGAAAAGTGCAAAAAGCAGTCTCTGTGCAAAAATAGCACAAAAAAATCTGAAAATTGTACTGTAAAACAGAAACACAGTATCAGCTCAAGTGCTAATAACTTACTTAGAGAATGTTTAAATAGTCATATAACACAGTGCAGTGTTTTTGGCGATATCAAGCAAAGTATAAAAGGTCTGAAAGCACAGCCAATGCAAGTCAGCTGCTGCCTGGCTGAACCTGTGAGAAATGCTCTCCAGCCTGCGTTTATTATTCAGCCTTGAGCAGTGACATTTGGAACAGCACGGATTTTAATCCCAGGCCAGCACAGGGCTTCGCTGCATTGATGCTGTAGAGAAAGACCGAGAGACCCTAAGCACTGCGACCCTGACCTGGAGTGGTGTCCTGGTTAGTCTCTGATGTTGAAGTATTATACTCATGGTATCATACTCATGGTCTTACATGGATCAGTATAATACATAATAAATGCAAATGGCAATTCGAATTCAGAGTCTGCCAATAAATTGGTTGAAAATAGTAAACCAAAGAACCTAAACCGCTCCCACACTGCAAAAAAATGCCATGCTGTAGTCGTACACGCAAAGAGTAGGTTGCATAACCATAGGCTGAAATGCTCAGCTGTACCTGAGACATGGTGTATACAAAATGAACTACTGGCAATTTTGCGCGGCCGGAACGTCACTTTTTTGATGCTCTGATAAACCCAATGTGCCACTGGCATATTTATAAGGACACGTAAAGCCACGTCACGTGGCTTTTCATGACCTTATAAATATGTGCCCCTTTCACGCAGAGGGGCGTTCCATGGGTGTTGCTGGGAGCGTTCCCAGCAACATTCATGACTTTTTGACACTGCCCCAGATTTATGAGAAATCGTAAGTCTGAGCCAGTGCCAAAATCTTAGGTCTCCCCAGGGGAGGCGTAAGGGAGGCACAACGAGGAGAAATATCTTTATTTCAACTCGTTTTTCCTCTTTCTATGTGTGCACACATAGAAAGAGGAAAAAGCCTCTTGTGATTGTTTTTGTGCAGAAAGGTTTTCCTTCCTGCACAAAAATAATCATCCCCCAAGCAGGCACCCTTGCACCATGGTGCAAAGGTGCCTGCGTTGACGCACGGCAGCCCATTGTGTGCGGCGTAGGGGAAAAGGACAGCAATGTGCTGTATCTAATAGATACTGCGCATTCCTGCCCTTTTTTGTTTTTCCGTAGGGCAGCGCAGCAGCAAGGCCTGCTATGGTGCCCTATGGCAAAAAGAGGCGCGAAGTGCCCACTGAGATGCTGGTTCTTGATCAAGTAATTCCCACGATCCCCTTGCAATACTAACAAAGAGAGTTGCTGGACTGGTTGGGGTCATTGAACCAGATCTTGAACTGTGTGTGCCATCCCCTAGTGACTAAGAAACCGAGGTCTGCTTAAGATAGGACATTCTTCCTAGAGTAAGCAAAAGCCCCCGCTGCAGCCTTGCTTTGGAATAACCCAACCCATGCCTAGAGGGTTTGTGTAATCTGCAATAAATATTAGCATTTCAAATGTATCGTGGATAACCATGCGATACATATGGATTGTATCCAAGACCATAATGTGTCACCATAACAGAAGGAATGATGTTCGCTTTGCGTGCTCCCTGTCAGTGAATTTCTATAACTTCAATGCCGTGAACGGAACCCGAGCCCGGGAAGGCGAAGCCGGACCCGATGGGGGCCCAGAGCAAACGCCGCCTGGGGCGGGAAACATGCCTCCTCCCCCGCAGGAAGCCTGCAAGAAAGGGGCGACCAGGATTGGCCGCCCCTGGGCAAGCTAGGTTGCCCCCAATCAGGGGGCGAGGTGACTAGCGGCCGGGGGGGGGGGGGGTTGAAAGAGGGGCACAGGGCCCAAGTAAAGCAATCATTCCCCCCTGGCAGGACGAAGAACTCAGGCCCTCCCACCAATAGACTGTCCGGGAGAGCACAGCAACAATTTATGGACGTTATAAAAATTTGCAAAGACAATGAAGGATGAGTTATCATGGATATTGTGAATAAACAACGAATTGCAAATGTATGACCATATGATGTTTTAATAAACTGCGACCTTTTTTAAGGCACCAGAGCACGTTGTCAAGCGGTGTCATTTCAGTGCAAAGGGACGCAGTTGAAGTGAGGGGAGGGGGAGGTGGACTCGCCCCTGGGAGGGGTTGAAACTATGGTCATTGAAAAATAGAAATTCTAAATGAGAACAGGGCAGTGAGAAGGTGGGTTTCATGAATTTCACCTGTTACTGGCCTCTCTTTATCTACACCAATAGGAATGGGACACGTGCTGCTACTTGATCATGGGTCAAGTTAGGAGATCATAAGAAGCTGTGCAGGGATGGGAAAGGGGATTCCTCACTTGAGTACTTATTTTGCACGACCTATAATCAATGCAATGCAAACTGGTGGGCTTTGACACAGAAAGAGTCCATTCTGTTATCCTGCGCGGTTCCTTAACTTGAGAAGCAGAAAACCGAAGGCGAACACGGGGATTCCAGGTAAATTTCTGCAGCTGCTTAAGTAATCAGTAAGTTGTAAAACCAGAACGTCTTTCCTATTAGCACTGATTAGCATCGTATCTACATTTTAATTATTCATTTCATACATATTGATGATACAAGATGTGATATTATATGTCTCTTTAAAAATTTTTTTTATTCAGAATCCGTTCTACATGCTTTGCGTTTTGGCTTGCATTGCTCCAAAGGATGGGGGACGAATGTAAGTGTGGTCTGGCCTCAGACGTGTCCTCTCTAAATCAAGAGCAGGGATTTGCGCCTAGGGGCCTGCAAAATTGTGTAATCTTCTGAATCACAAATTTCAGATTTTTTAAAAACTTTGTCAGCTTTGAGAATGGAAAAGACCATGAAGCAAATAATAAATAAAATAACGGTTGTTCTACCAGTTTAAATGACTTTCTATTGTTGAAGATGGCTGTGGGTGGTTTGACTTGGGAAGCCACAGAAATAAATCCTGAATACCATCCCGAGCTCCTTTATCCCCACCCCCTGCATACATTTCCTTCATTGCTTTCCTGAATTTGTCCCTATCCTGAAGTTCCACCCCTAAGGCAAAACCGAATTCTGTCTAGAGGTCCCAGAACTCCTTTCTATCCCACACTGCCTGATTTTCTTACCATTCTTTTGCAAGGTCCCAGCTGCTGAGGCAAAACCCTGCTCTGGTCCAAAGCAAAGCTAACATGCACCATTGCCTTCTCTCTTCAATACCCCACTTCTACACATGCACTGTAACTAAAGAGCTGATATGTTGCAAGGAGACAATTTGAATGCCTGAGTCAGGATCTTCCAAACATGTGACATGCTACAGCACTAAATTGTCAGTTCTCAGCGAAGGCAGACAGCGTCGTGAAACATCTCTATCTACTTTAATAATTCACACAAACCTACTTGATGAGTATTATCATCACAGCTGTGTGGTACTTTACACAGTATGTGTTTTCCCTCCTAGAGCAATGTACTTAATAAGGGAAACATCCATTACAACGCAGTCATTACATCGCACTGCTTTTACAACGCAAATGTTACAACGCAACTGCCTTTACATCGCATGCCATTACAACGCATGCCATTACAACGGATCTCACTACAACGCATGCCATTACAACGCATTATAAGGTAAGTAATGGCGATTTTTTAGTTTTAGGGTGGGTATGGGTTTTGGGGTAGATGGGAATAGTATTTTTTACCCCTACACTATCCAACACTTTCCCTACTGTTGCACTCACTGGAGTGGGAATAGTAATTTTTACCCGTACACTATCCAACACTTACCCTACTGTTGCACTCACTGGAGTGGGAATAGTAATTTTTACCCCTACACTATCCAACACTTACCCTACTGTTGCCCTAAAAGTATTATGCGTTGTAAAGGTATGCGTTGTAATGGAATGCATTGTAATGTTAGTTTTTAAAAATGCGTTGTAATGGCATGCATTGTAAAATCATGTGATTTAATGGTAGTTGCGATGTAAAAACTGCGTTGTAAAAGCATGCGTTGTAATTGTTTGCGTTGTAACATCATATATTCACTTAATAATATTTCTATTTAGCTGCACATTGTTAGCACGTTTACAAGTAGGTGTAAGGAAACAGGCTTTTTGCAGCCCACCCCCTTTTATTGCCCCAATTTGGACTACTAGCTGATGTTTTTTCGACTCTGAGAATGCACTGAGGCCTGCTGGCCAGACCTCAGTGCCAGTGTTCTAATCCTTCACAAAGTGCATGTTGAATTGGCTACCCCCAATTGACAAGGACTGACTTACTTATAAGTCCCTAGTATATGGCACCCAGGGTACCCAGGACATGTACGGCAGAGAATCTTCCCAGGGCTGCAGCAGTGACTGTGGCCACCCTGTGTGTGACAAAGTACAAAATGGCTCCAAACCCCCACTGCACTTAACAATATATGTAGGTCTCACTAAAGGAAGGCCTATTGAACCATAAGGCAGGGGGCAGTATATTACTAAGTAGGGCATGTATTTTTATATGTATCTCAGCAGCAACACTTCCAAATTTTCGCATTACTGTAGGAGAGTTAGTAGCCTCATTAGCTAAAACAGGGTTACCAGCTGACCCCTCAGCCTGGCTAACTCTTGAATGGGACTACTCATATTGGTACTGTAAAGTATCAAATTTATCATGGCATTAAAACCGACTTGATGCCCATGTCTAATTTAATGTCACTATTAAAGAAATACAGCATTTAGAAAGTTGCCACTCTGTGACCCAGCTTGCCCAGTGGCTTTTCTACCCTACTGGGGAGTAGTGTAAATGACTCTCAGGCTTAGGAACAATAGCAGACTGCTACAGGGCGAGGTCACCTCCCTTCGCAGGAAGCCACTCGGGGTGTTAGCCCAAAAGGCAAGCTTCAAAGGCAAAGCCGCCTTTGGCGGGCAAATGACGATCACACTCATGAGGAGCAGCCCTTTGCTCAGGTAGATGGGCTAGCAATGGGGACAGGGAGGTGAGACCATTGCCCAAACCGGTTTTCATGTGGGCCTGTAGCCCACAGGTAGCCACATCTCTAGGGTGGGCTACCAAGACACTCACATTAGAGGAAGAGTTCCGACATCTTGAGAGTGGGCAGATTAGTGCACTCTGGGATTGCCAAATGGCACACATAGCCGGAAAGCCATCACCAAGAAGGAGGGGACCTGGTAGCCAATGGCTAGTGACCACATTATCCCCCCAGGGCACTTTCTGGGAATAAATATGGCACCCCTGGCTCCCTGAACCTCAGATCACATTGGAACTGGAACAAGGACCAAAGAAGGACTGCCCTTCTGACCCCTGTACTGCGCAAATGGAGGTTTGGACTGCCCTTCTGATCCTTGGACTGCACCTGCTGCACTTTGGGCTAGGTAAGAGATGACTGTGCCTGTGGTTCCTGGCTCACAGGAAATTCATGCCCCAGCACCAGACCAAAGAAGTGACTCTAGGAGTCAGTCGGCTGGCCCCCTGAAACCAGCACCAGGGTCATCAAAGCTGAAGTAGACCACTATGGCAAGTCAGTAGCCACTGCAGGAGAATCATCATTGATTGCTGCTGGGCATCCCAAAAGACTGATCCGCGGTGGCCGAAAGTTCCACCTGAATCAGCCGGACCCGGGAGCGTCATCTGAATTCAGATTTGTCAACCAAGAGGGACACCAGCTTCCACCAAAGAATATCGACCAGTAGTCCAGCCAGAGCTTGCCTTCCACTGTCTTAACTCCTTGCATGCGTCGGACACGCAGGAGCAGTCTGACGCAAAAGTGCTCAGGTGCGTCGGAAGGCTCCAGCGCGTCTGACCCCATGGCACTGAAAATCGCTCTGGTGATGGCACCAGAGGGATTTCCTTTGTATCAAAAGAGCCTCGGGAGCTGGGGAAGAGCTTCCCCAGCTCCTGAGGCTGTTCTGATTTTTTCAGTGAAATGACAGCCAGCGTGCTGTGCGCACTGCCATCATTTCACTGAAACCAAAATTGAAATGAGCTGATTGGCTTGTTTCAGTTTCACTGCCTATGTGCTTTTGGGGCTATCTCAGCCCCACAAGCACATAGGCAGAGGGGAGAGGTATTGTTGGAAAGGGGAGACTCTCCTAGTGGATCCCTGCTTGGGGATCGCCGGAGGAGGGTGATACCCAAGCAGGGATCCACCTATTAGGCACCAGGGAGGGGGGAGTGGCCCCTGGGGCAAGCGCTTTTGTTTGCCCCCATTGTTAGGGCAATATTCAGTCTTTCTGCCCCCCGAGGGGCAGATGGGGGCAATAGCTCCCAATCTGCCCTCCTGGCGGGGCAGAAAGCACACTAGGCACCAGGGATTTATTTCAAATATGTATATATGGGCGGGGCTGCCCAAAATGGGCATGCCAATGCCCTCCCCTCAAAAAAATTGCCAGTCTTTCAGGCAATAGCCCCTGATCAGCCCCCCAGGGGGCACAAAAGCCCACTAGGCACCAGGGATTATGTTTTTTATAATACGTAGATGTGGGGTCTGCCCGGAATGGGCATGCCAATGCCCCCACCCCCCAAAACAAATTAGCCACAGTTTTTTGTCTCCCCTGGGATGCAGCTGGGGCAATAGCCCCAGATCTGCCCCACAGGGGGCAGAAAACCCACTGGGTGCCAGGGATTTTTGTTTTTTTATACATAGGGGTGGGGGCTAGCCAGAATGGGCATGCCAATGCCCTCACCCCCAAACACAAATAGGGCAGTCTTTCTGCCCCTCCTGAGGGGTCGATGGGGGTCATTCCCAAGGGTAACCCTACCCACTTTTACAGCATTTCCTGTGTACTCTACTGCAAACAATCTCACAGTGCCCCTCTATCCCAACCTAAAACCAAGATAGCAGAACTATTCTTCCCCTGTACAGAACTCTAGTGCTCACCACAGAGGTGTGGCCATTAAAATTAGCAGCCCCTCCTCAGTGGTCGCTTTAAACCAGTTGTGGGGGCAGTCCCCCTCTCACTGGTATTGGGGTTTGCCTGACTGGGGAGACAGGGGCAAATGGATAGGGCAGTCCTAGGAGTTAGCTACATCTACCTGTGACAGAGTAGGCCGCTTTCAAGTTGAGCAAATTCCTGGGTCTAGCCCACGGACCTTCCTATCGAGGGAACAACAACTACCCCCGATGGAACAAACAGCCTTGCTGCAGGGAAAGTAGATTTTGAGACTTTTTCACAGTGAGGACATGGGTAACATGAAACTTTTACGTGTCCCAATTTTAAATACCATGCTTCCTTCCTTTTGAGCAGTAAGGCCTACTGAGGGATAACATATTAATATTTCAAAGGAAGGTTTTGACCTGCCAATGGGATTAGCCTGACAAGTTGACTATGCAGTTTAAAATTACGCAGCTAAGCTACAAATGTTAGGTCTGCAGTCATTTTTCCTCTGTCACTGCAGTGGGTGGCACAATGGGTGCTGCAGTCCTTCACTGATATATAATTTAGAGGCTCTGGGTACACTTTGTACCACTAACTAGGGTACATTAAATATACCAATTAGGGGTGTGCCAATTGCAACATGGTTAAAGGGAGAGCAAAGGCACATTATACCTGGACAGAAGGGGTAAAATACAGAGAGTCCTACAGTCATGGCAAACATCTGGAGGTACACCACACAAAAGATGATAATTTTCAACAGATTGGAACTGCTCTCCAAAGGTCGGTGGATGGTCTCCTATTTCCTGCTTCAGAGACACAAAAAATAGATGAACCCCCTGAACCCAGGAAGGTCAAGCTAACCATTGAGGATTGAACTTTGCAGGGGACCTGGCTGGAAAGAGACCCAGTGCCTAGAATTATGCCCTGAGCAGATTGGGGCCACAGGAATGTTACGGAGGAACTTTCCCAGAACTTTGAAAAATTTGGGACTAAGTCATTTTTTCGACCTTAGGAGGACTGGTACAAGGTACTGAAGTATGCTCAGGGAGGCTGCACGCAGGATGGACACGAAATCCAGGTTCACCCTGCTCTGAGATTTTTGTTCACTGAAAATTGGCTCCGCGAATCCGGTGGCAAGGATATCCAGGCCTACTATTCCTGCCTGACTAAAGCTTACAGCCTTTCCCCACCGGAAGAATTTGACTTCCATAAAAAAGACTAAATCAGAAGGTAAAACTCCATCTGGGACATCCCGCTTGCTGTATCCGATCTCCACTCCATCATGGTCAGCCTAAAACCATGCCCAGATATCAGTTAACTGTGAACAGTAAATTCTGCATGCCACTTTACATTTTTGGTGCTTTTTGCTCTAAAACTTAAAGAATTCATCTCTTATTTTTGACAACTCCATTTTCCAGAGGTGAGCGTCAAGCTCATTGAGACATTTTCGTGGCAAATGATGCAAGCCTAACATAAGATTGGAACAAAAACAAACATGTTGCTTGTAGTGGTATAGAAAAATCTCATGAAACACACATAAAGGACAAGGATGAACAATAGTAAGACAAATTTAGCAGGTTGAGAAGTAATTGATAAACATAATAATAAAGCTAAAGGACATGAACATCCATCTACCACATGCTGTTTGGCAGTGGTTGGTCATAGAGTTACATGCTCCTTTTTATTTATTTCCTCTCCAAATATTAAATAGTATGCTTTGACAGGAACAGTGGAATACTCCCTCCTTAGTAATGAATTGTTATTGAAAAATTCAGATTGACATGTGTACTAGAGTTTACATTATAAGAATGTTGTTCTTATGTTGACTAAAGGGATGAGAGCATAATGTAAAAATAATGACATGGGCAGCATTACATTATAGCAAAACTTTTATAGAGGGAGGACATCAAAATAAATGCCAATGACTTGTAAAACCAATTGAAGAAAGAGTGAACATTCCTGAATGAACACCCACATTTCAAGGGATATCTAGAAGTCAGTTACAATAGAATACTGGAGGAGAATTAAGAGATGACTTCCATTGTAGATAAGGATAAGAATTAATGTGCGTCTCTACAAAATGAATCAAAATTTGCTCATACAAAGCACAGCTTCTGGCCTATTGATCTAGATAGGACAAGACACTATGGGCCTGATTACAAGTTCCTCATAATATTCAGAGACATGTGTAATCATATACATGCACATGGGTCAGAATTACGAGTTTGAAGGTATTTAACGCATCTGATAATTAACGGATGCATTAAATAACTCAACCTTCTTTAAATTTCTGCAGGTCAAACCTGCCAAAATTTCACAAAGAAAGCAAACGGTATTTACGGTATGAGGATTTTGGTGCGTTAAACACCCAAACCTGCTTGTTATTCCCCATGAACTCATAATTGGTGTTATTTATCGCACCCAATAAATAACGTACACATGGTATTATTATTTTAGCAGGGATGATAAATAACACCTTAGCTCGTAATCAGGCCCTATGTATAAATTGTCAATACTGGTCAAGTCTCAAGTGTATTTAAAAAATGTCTGATCAAGAACAGTTTTTGAGTTCGAGCGCAATTAAATAAAAATAAAGGTTGACATTTGTCGTTTAAAACTGGAATAACAGTTAAGAAAGCATAACAAAAATGTAATGACATACCTTGGTGTTGTACTGCAGCAACAAATGATGGACAGAATGCTGAATGAATCAAACATTCACCCCCAGTCAAAAGATCTGGGTTAAATTCATTGTTCTTTTGTTCACCACGCCACCCCAGTTTGGACCCAGCCATATGCAAATCAGTCTTGACACTGTTCCTCCTGGGAACAGTCCAGCCCGAACTGCCAAGTCGGGTTCTTCCTGGACCTAAAACAAGCATCCTGGGATTAGTTTCGCGGTATATCAACAAAGAGGGGGACTGATAGGGCTTATGAAGGTCCAGCGTACATGCCCTAGCCTAAGTCAAAGAAGAGAAGGGTACGAAGTTCCTTGGTGGTTTATTGTCCACTTTTTATATGTACTCTAGGTAGTGAGGAGGAGGGGGAATTCCTCCTGTCGGAAATGAGGCCCTCACACACCCAGCAAGCTAGGTGTCATGCTTCATCATATGGGTCTGCTCCTCGTCGGGCCGACGCTGCAATGCCGACGGGCTCCCATAAAGGGGCTCTTTGTCGGAGATCTTCTGTTCCTTGCCGTATAGGTTCCGTGAGTGTGAGGGACCTAAGTGAGTGTAGATGTAGGAAGTGAATGTTTTAAAATAGGTAAGGGGATCCTCTGTAGTAACTTTTAATCTGAGAGGGACCCAACCCGACTAAAAGATACTAGTTGTAGATAGTTGTAGATAGTTTTCACATTTCACTCGGTCCTGAAGAATCGCCCCTGATCAAATTTTGACAAATCTGAGGCGAGAAACATGTTGACCATCCGGGGGAAGAGCGCAATTTTTGTCACATTATAACAAAATAGTCGCCCCCCTTATCTTTTAGTCGGGTACATCCCTGTGTGTATATATAATGTGATTATCATGTTGTACTGATTTTCACCACTCTTGCACTTTTGAGCACTACGCAATCTCCACTGACCAAGGAAAAGCGTATTTGAATTGATTCAAACACAAAAAATTATTCATCTCAGAAAAGGCCCCTGAAATTCTTTTATGTAATAATATTTGATGTACAAAATCATAGCGAAGTCTGCATTGAGTGCATAGGCTTATATCAAAAGGGACCCATGGAACAGTTGTGTTAGTGGTATGTGTGTAGACATTGAGGAGATGTGCAACCCCTAAGTCGCTGGTGATTGCAAGGCATGTGAACCATGGCATGTGGCTGAGGAGGTATGTGGCCTATTCAACACGCAGTTAGTGGCCTATTTATGGCAGTGTTACATGTATGTGTTCAGACATAGAAGGTTGTAAACTTTTGTGCTTCTAGTGGCTGCAGGGATGTGTCTTGGAACTGAAGATTTGCATGATCTAAGGTAGGTGTTTGTTCTGTATAGTACTTCATAATGTTGTTCTAATAGAATGTGTGATTTTGTTACAGTGTGTGTCATTCTTGGTTCATTCCTTGCGTGCCATTTATTTCTTTACACGTTCAGAGCATGCTGTTTATTTATTACTGTTTGTTCATCTGTAGTGATCTTTGTCCATTGGTTGTTTTGTAGCAAAAGTAAGATGTTGTGTCCCTCTGTGATGTGCGTCTGTGAGCATGTCAGAGTGCCTGTTACCCTGGTATGGGATGAATGGAATGAGTGTGTGTGCCATGTCGTTCAGTGTACCTTTCGAGTCAGCTGGAGTGCATTACTGGAAAAGATGAGCCGATAACATCTGGAACATCTGGTGGAGCGTAATGGAACATACCTGTAATTTGTAATCGAAGGATAAAATGCTTCGTGTCTATACCCCCAATGCAATAACTTCCATCAGTCCAACAGAGATGTATATTTTGAGGTGTTCAAAAAGAGGTATTATGTCTGATTGCCACACGCTTGAAAGAGATGCATTTTGTGGCTTACATCTCTGTGCAGGTCAACTCTTTGGTGGAATTTGCTATCATCCATCCACTGTCCAGACCACTTTATGTTTCTATAATTTTATAACTCTAACATCTGTTCAAACAGAGTGGCCAAGATGTCTACAAACCAGAGGGCATCATTACAAAAAATTGGCGCAGGGCAGCGTTGCAAATCTTTTTGCAGCACTGCCGCATGCCAATTTGAAAGGGCAGGAATGCACTGCTTTTATGAGATACGGTGCATCCCTGTCCTTTCAGCCAGCTCACAATTTGGTGCCTAGCACCATTGCAGGTACCCTTGCACCATGGTGCAAGGGTGTCTGCGTTCTTGGCAGGATTGTTGTTATGCAGGAAGGGGCAGCTTCCTGCACATAAACAATCCATGGAGGCATTTTCCTCGTTCTTTGTGTGCAGCAGATTGCAGCACATATGGAAAGAGGAAAAAACAAGGGGAAATTAAAACAGTTTTCCGCCTCACGCCTGCTCTGGGGAGGCGTAAGGTTTTGGAGCTGAATATGCCACATTAGTTTGTATGCGTTTAAAACGCATGTCATTACAACGCGGTCGTTACAACGACTGAGTTGTTACATTGCATACCTTTACAACGCAAGTTGGAACAACGACTTGCTGTAGGGGGGGCGCTGGATATTGGAATAGTATAATTTACTATTCCAACTCCAGTCTGTGCAACATTGGGAAAGGTGTTGGATTTTAAATCTAACACCTTCTGCCCCTACAGCAAGTGTTTGTTCCAATTTGCGTTGTAATGGTATGCGATGTAACAACGCGGTCGTTGTAACAACCGCGTTGTAATGGCTTGCGTTGTCTTGCATGCGTGGTAAACAATGTTTACCTTTTGAGCTGCCGCAGGTTTACAGTATTTTGTAAATCTGGGGCAGCATCAAAATCCATGGGTGTTGGGTGGGAACACCCAACGCAATACCCATGGAACGCCTCCTTGATGCAGAGTAATGCAAGGCAGCGCTTTGCGCTGCCTTGCCTTACTCCATATCTATGAGACCATGCAGGGTGACTTACGTCACCTCATAGATAAGATTGAGAGCCCTGCGCCACCGGAGCATACAAAAAAGTGAAACTCTAGCGGTGCAGGCCTCTGCAAATGAGCCCCTAGGTTTGAGCAACGAAGAAATGAAAAGCTACTTGAGATCAAGGGTAATTTTAAGGGCAGTGTTGTTAAGAATGCGCTAATTTTTTATAAATTGTATAGCTCTGTTCAGAATATTAATCTATAGTAATATGTTGTAAATTGCGTTATTGGTTGAGGGGAGGTGAAACCCTACTCATGCAGCAACCACAATTCCTTTCAAAGTGACACACATACAAACCCCAAATGAACCTGTGCTTAACCCTTTGGTAGATTTTCATAAGAGAAGTCAGGCTTAAGTTAGAAGCAATGTGTTAAGTATTTATGCATTACTTCAAACAGTAATAAAGTGAAAACGCAACACAAGAACATCCCACACCAATTTTTAACAGTAAAGTAAAATTTTATACATTATTTGACACCAAAACCACAAAAATCCAACCAGTAGAACCGGAGATATGCAATTTGAAAGATTTCGGAAAAGTAAAGCCCCTAAAAGCACAAAGCAAAACTCACAGTTATCTGGTCATGCGAGACCAGGTGAAAGTTACAAGTTCAGGCTGACCACATTGGAGCGTGGGGCGGCTATAGGGACCAGGTTAGTCCTGGTAAAAGAGTTACCTTCAAATGTCCAACAAGAAGGGTTTCATTCGTGGTGGAAGGGGGCCTCGAGGAGCAGTGAGAGAGCTGTGGGCGATCACTGATGTGGTGCAAAGAGCAGGCAGAGTGTTGCAGACAGTTGTTGCTGCAAAGCAAAGATCCTGTCAGGCATCATGGATGGTGTTTGCTGGAGATTTGTATTGGTGGGCTCCATGGGCTGTCAATGCAGCAGTGTGAAGTGTAGATCTCATGCTGAAAGGTGTCGCAGGTGCAAAGAGTCAGATTAATTGGACCTTTGCGCTGGTGGATAGCACATTCCTGGCATTCGTTGTCACGAAAAGCCCAAAACTTCGGGATTTCTCCTTTTCTTTGAGGAGGTAAACTGACGCAACAACCAAGGGTCCAGGACCTAAGCAACACCTCTTGTAAAACAGAAACTCAGTTCAGCAGAGGCCAGAAGGGCTCAGGCAGATCCAGTTGTATGTAGTAGGTCAGCAGGGCAGCGGCACTGAGGCCTCTGGAGCTTTTAGTGATCCTCCAGCTCAGAATAGGAGGTCAGTCAGCTGACCCTTGGAGTCCCTTCAGCCTGGGATGAAGATTGTAGGTCCAGTCATTCTTTTCAGCAAGAAGGGTAGCAGGCAGCCAGGAAGCAGAGCAACAGGGCAGCAGAGTGGCAGTACTTGTAGCAAAAACACACAGCAGTCCTTCTTCTGTAGTATCCACAGGTCCAGGAGTATACTCAAGAGTTGGGTCTGAGGATCCACTATTTTTACCTGGTTCCCACTTTGAAGTAGTTTCTAGAGAATACGCTTTGAAGTTTTTGAAGTTAACAGCCTCCCCTGTCCTGGCTCCAAGCTAGCAGCATGAACAATGCAATGGTGACATGTCCTTTGTGTGATGACAGGGCACATCCTATTCAGTTGCAAGGTGAACTGTGCCCAGCTCTGACCCCCATTCTACCAGTTCTTGGCACATGCAGGCACACCTAATCTCTCTATTGTGTAAGTGTATGGGAGGGATAAAGTCCAACTGCCAGCTACACTCAGTCATGTGACCCAGGAGCCAGCTGCAGGAACCAAATAGTTAGGGCAGGAAAATGCCAAATTTCTAAAAGTGGCATTTTGAAAAATGTAACTTAAAATCAGACTTTACCATTAAAGAGGATTTTTAATTCCAGTTTCTCAGACACAAAACATGATTTTCCTATCTGCTCCCAAATGAAAGTTACCACTTTTTAAATGTAATGAGGAAAACCAATGTTATTCTATGGGAGAGGTAGGCCTCACATTAGTAAAAACAGGTTTAGGAGTTTTTCATTAGCAGGCAAGTAAAACCTAAAAGTAAATGTCCATCTTTTTAAATACACAGCACCCGGCCCTCTGGTTTGCGAAGGGACTTTCCTAGGGGTGACTTGTATGAGAAAGGGAGGTTTGGACCTGTCAAGAGGTTTGCCTTGCCAGGTGGAAATAGCAATTTAAAACCGCACACACAGGCTGCAATGGCAGGCCTGAGACATGTTTGAAAAGACTGCATAAGTGGGTGGCACAATCAGTGGTGCTGGCCCACTAGTAGCACTTATTTAACAGGCCTTGGGTACATGTATTAACACTTTACTAGGGACTTCTTACAAGTGAATTAAATGGATGTAAGTCAATGCCACTGATGGAGCAAGGACTCGTAAATGAGACTTGCTCGGAAGCAATCCTCTCGTTTAAACTCATTAACGGATTACTAACAACGTGTTTGTAATTAATAATTTGCATTTAGAAAAAGACACGCGGGAAGATGAAGCTTGCCTATGTGTTTACTAATTATAACAACATGAACGAAGGACTAAAACGCACTTTAACAGGGGATCTTTAATGCGCATGCGTCTATTGCATCTACGTAGTATGACGTACTAATGCTTGGAGGGAAAATCTTGCGCCTGCGCAAAAGGCAATAAAATGGCCGCTTGAAAGCTCACATGCATGCCACCTGCTTAGCTGAAATAGAAAGTAAGTTTTATATTAACGCAAATGCAGAAAGGGAAATAATAAATGGAGTGGGTTAGAGTAGAGGTTGGTGGTGTACAGTGAAACCATTTATTTTTGAGAATAACATTTCTTCTTTTGACTTTATTATTAGTGCGCATTTGGGCCTTCAAAGCTTGTCTGAATTGAGCTGACTGACGTAACCCCACGCATGCGCACCCGAGAGAGAATACGGAAAGATGAGTAAGGACTTGTCACGCGTCCGAGGCCAGCGAAGATGTGCCCTGGGAACATGAGGGTGAAGAGTTCATATGAAGGAGCTTTATTCATAACGTTGCAACATTTTGTATTAATAAAGTTTGGAGATGTATGGGAAAGGAAATGATTTATTAAAGTTTGAGGGGAGGGATTTGAAGACAATGGTTTAAAGAAATAAGTGAAATGTAAGCATGGTGTGACGATCATCCCCCTTTCGCCTGTCCAATCAGAGTTAGTATTTTGTAAAATTGAAACATTAATGGGTGGTCATGGCTATGGAAAGGTATAATTGAGGTAGTTTTAGTTAGTTAGAGACGTCTTTTGGGAGCCAGTTTTTGTCGGAGGTGATGCAGAGCTCGGGATGCTGTCGGCGTTGGAGGTGGTGCTGATGCAGTGAGACGCTGATAAAGAAATCGAATGCAGAACCATCTATTTGACTTAATTGGGTTAGAAAGAAGATCGCGGAAGAACCACGAGGAGGAAGAGAGTGCCAGAGAGGGGTGCGACGCAGTCGTCGGTATCTAGAGAGGTGAAGTATCCTGTCCTGATTTCCTTTCCTGAAGTCTTTGTCTCCTGATCTATCCCGGGGGACCCTTACCAGCCCTTTGGCCAGGGGGTTGGTCTTCACACCATATAAATATATCGTATTGATAGATGTCCTTCTCTCTCTGTCCTCTTCTTTCTGAGCATAGTTATTGTGTGGATCTGAATTGCTAAATGTCTATTGAAACTTGATTGAATTGGCACTCTTGCGAATGAGGGTGTTTGTACTGAAACGTTTGAGATGGTTCATACGCAATTAATTTAGATAAAGATTAAAAAACTTCCCGAGTCTGTGATTATTTCATTTAATCAGGAAATGTTTAATAAGTTACGTTAATTTATCACCATCAACTAGTTCCAACCAATGGTCCATTGACCAGAGGAAAGAACTAATTGATCAGGGAAAGGTTTAGTTAGGGAAAGAAATAACTAGATCTTGAAGTATGAAAAACATAAACTAAGGTCCCAGCGGTCTACTTGCTGTTTAGTGGAAATGGTTATATGGGCCCAAGTGAATATACGGTAGTGGAGTATCTGTTGTTAGTACACCGCTGGATCACCACCATGTTTAAAGGAGAGAGCACAAGCTCCTTAGCACTGGTTAGCAGTGGTAAAGTGTACAGAGTCCTAAGAGCCAACAAAAAAGGCTCAGAAAACAGGAGGGTGATGGCAAAAGTCTTGAATGACCCTGCAGATAGGGTCATGCCCAAAATAATACAATTCTCTTAACATATTGTATGGGGCTCTAATTTTGCAATTTAAAGGAACTATATTAGGATGTATCCAGATTTCATTTTTTTGCAGTACTTAATTTATGTTGAGAAAGGAAATGACAACACGGCTCTTCAAGCAGTATTCCACCCAGCTGTAACTTTATGGTTGCTGTAATGAAGCTAGGAATCCCTTTATTCAGGGTGAGGCCTGATGCTCAACCCTCTCATCTGTACTCTTTTCTTTTATAAATGCAGTTGTGGAATACTCCATTGCTTTGCAGCTAGATTTGGGTATAAACATACCCATTCATACATTATGCTTGGAAGGTTTAAAGGGTAAAGTACCCTGTGAGGATTTGAACTTGTGACCTGCAGAACACATACAGGTGTCTGTAGCGAGGGTTTAACACATTGAGCCATCGGCTGATAGAATAAAGAATTGGACTAGTTATATACTCAATATTATTTGGTACTAGTCTGTAGTTTGTGCCAGATCCTCCTGCTGAATGTGTAGAGAATGTACATTGAGTTTGGTTGACTTGATAAATGCAAACACTATTGACTCCTTTTTCAGGAGTTAACATTCTGGTACTTGAATAACTGTGTTCCCTAGACTGAGCTTCGCAGACAGTAGCTTGCTGATAAATGTCATTTGCAGTTACCACATCACACACCTTGAAAGAATCCAAGAAGACAATATTCAACATTCTTCCTTGATCTACACCCAAAGTAGCATTGTTAAAATCAATTAGATTGTTGTGGTATTATTTCTGCATAATGAATCCATTCAACCATGGATCCTGTTAGTACACTAATGTTTATAACAATGTGTTTCCACCACCAATGTCAAGCGTTCTTGTCTACTACTCATCCCTGCTCCCACTTTTGTGGAGTTAGAGTACAACAACACCTATTATGTTTTAGGGTTGTGTGAGGTTTTTATTACTCTACATCAGTCTCATTGAGATCATGATTAACGGCCTACCCATAGTTTATGGAGTTTCATGTTGTTCCTATGTCTGTGCCCTGGAAAAGATTTAAATGAAAACTGTCAATATTTCCTCGTGTTTACATGTCAATGGTGAAAATGTATGGGTAGTTTTTCCACAAGCAACTTTAACCCTGTTTTCCTTGAATTTTTGAAACTAGCTGGAACAAAGAGCATTTGTTTTGTGAAAACTACTGTGTTAGAACATTGAGACTTTAACCTTGATTGTAATGTTGTAAATTTTTGTTTCGGGACACCAGAGAACCAGAATACCTGATTCTTGCTGGTATCCTTGGACCAAAAACCTGCGATTCCGAGATTTCAACCCAGATTAGAGGATATCCATGCAGACTCAGAGATACTGTGCTATTTTAATTTGATCTGCTCTGATTCCAGGGATCAAACTGCTGATCCCTCCTGGTCTGAGCAGGTGGAGATTGGCAGCGAGAAGGAAGTTAGGAGATGGGTGGGTGACTTGGAAGGTTTGCGGATTGGGGCAGGCTTCTGCTAATTCAGGTGGAGCATAGTCTGCTCACCCATGCTACTCCAGGGGTCAGGTGGGAGTCGGCTGCGCTCCTGTCTGCAGCCTCTGTGCATGCAATGTCTAACATTGTCCAGTGTCTGTGGAATTATCGGGTCCATAGTTTGCAGACCAAATACTTCTTGGCTCAGAGACAGCAGGAATTGTGAGTGGTGTACACACAGTATTATTGCTCCAGTTGAAATTCTGCCACCCTTAATCATGGCCTTGCTAGGTGGCATAGTATTTGCAAGAATTAGAGGAAGTTAATGGGAGAGATACTTTTCAGATCCGGATATTCCAATTATTTTCTCAAGGAAGAGATAAAACGAGGTTCTCAGTGTAGTAACCAGTATCTCCCAAAACTCGATACATAACCTGTTTCCAATTTGCCTCAGTGTTACATTCAGATTATTCGGGGCTACCCACAAAGGTAACTTACACTTGTGAGTAATTCAGATGTGTAAGTTTACACTTAAACTTTTTTGAGTAACTTTACTACTGTTGACTAGTCTCAAAATCTGAGTGTAAAGTTACTTCAAAGTGTAGACCTTCAGGTCTCCATCACCTGAAAAGTGGGGTGGAGCCAAATGTATGAGTGTAAGTTATTACTGCCAAACAGAAACAGTAGCAAGTCTAGCACTAGAGATGGCCAACCATTGATACTGCAACACCCTTCCATATAAAATAATGGAGAAAGGGCCTAAAAAAGAATCCCTTAGGAAATAATATTAACTTAAATTAAATTATTTAAAATAGGTAAAATGTATAAGCAACCTTTAATTAATGGTAAAAATAGCTAAACATAAAACATTTATTATTTAATAATAAAATAGTTTAACAACATTTTTAAATGATGAGTCAAACATTATTTTTACTACTTCAAATTACTTCTATGCATCACTTTTAATAATTATCAATGGATAAAACATCATTTTTGTACTTTAAGTGAACATTTATTTTTTTGTTGAAACTTCATGAAAATATTTTTTTATTTATTTATATATATTTAAAATAGTTAATGATTATGGGGCATATTTTCAAAGAGTTCATGCAACACAGCACAGTGAAGTGAAGTTGCTGTGGTGAATTGCATAAAAAGGAGAGAGCAGAACAGTGCCATATCTTCAAAGAAATAGCACAGCTATGCTCTCTTTATGGGCTGGTTCATATGTGACTGCCTAGCCCAATGCTGGCAGCCTTGCACCATTGTGCAAGGTGTCTGCCTTAGTTAGGATAGATTTTTGTGTTGGAAGGTGGCCCTTTTTCCACAAAACCTATCCCTGGCAGCTATTTCCTCTTTGTATGTGTGTATTAGAACTCAGCAAACATGCAATGCGAGAATTACGAGGAGAAATAAAGATATTTTCCCTCATTACGCCAAACTCGGGCAGGCGTACCATTTTGGCACAGACCCGTGTCTACAGGTCTTTGTAGATATTGGTTTACATCAAAATCAATGGGTGGTTGAAAGGGCATGCCAATGCACCACCCATACACAGCCTACCTGACACCAAGCAACACAATCACTGCAATGCCGTGAGTTGCATTACTTTTTTTTAGAAAGCACCACAAACAGCCATTTGCATTGCTTTGTAAATACCACAGAGAATTTTGTGTTGGGTCTGTGTCAAAAACTTAACACAAAATCTTTGAAAATGTGGCCCTTAATTCAGAATGAAGTTAACAGTGGCGTAGCATTTTTTATTTGTTATACATTTACAATGAATAAAGACAATTAATTGAAATTATTAACATAAACGCTGTTTTCTAATTTATTATAAAGTTTAATAAACTTTAATTTTCCCAATACTTTACAATATGGAAATGTATACCACAACAGTGGAAGCTTCCTATGGCAAAGTATACAGAAAAGTTAAAAAAAAAAATATTTAACTCAAATAAAAAAGCAAAAACACTTTTATGTTGAATATTAATGTACATTAACTGTATATATTTTAAATGTAGAGCAAAATAAAAACAATTTACAGCACTATAATATTAATTTCAAGGGTCTAATTATGAGTACGGCAGTCCAGGGACCGCCGTACTCATGGTGGTGGACCGACCACCGTCACCCCGACCACCGTCACCCCTGCGGGTCCACTTGCTCTATTAGTAGTGTGACGGTCGGACAGCCACAGGAGCACTTCCAGGTGGCGGTGTGGATTGGAGGCCGAATTTGCAGCGGTGCTGATGCCAGCACCACCGAGCGCATTACAACCTACCTTTCCAACAAGTATTTCATGGCAGTGATCCTGCCATGAAATGGTTGGCAGAAAGGTAGGGAAATGGGCCCCCAACGGGCCCCCTGGTCAAATCTGTTCATGGGGGTGGGAGCAGGGGGCACAAGATCTGTCGTCTCACAAGTCCATGCTCCTGTGTGCACTGTACGACATGCGCAACACGGTGTGTGCAAAAAGAGAAAGTGAGATATTGACCAATATAAGAAGTGGTAACATTTTCAAGATCAGCTCATTTCATAAAAAGGGGTATATAGTGGAATAAATAGAGAGCAGATAAATGCAAACTTATAAGGTTGAAGATACCTCTTGTTGTAATTCTAGTGAGGGGTAAGACAGGGGCAAAAAAACGCAAAGGAAGACAAAAAGTAATTTTAAAGCACAAAATGTCGTAAATTCAATGTGTTTTAAAATAATCCCCGCATGGAGAAAGGATAATATATTGTTACAACTATGTATGAAAGTACAATCATTTGTTTTCTCACATTTCTAAATTTTACCATTTGTAATATAGACTTGATGCTCAATGAAGGAAAAAAATTGTGTTATGCCAGCGGTAGTAGAGTTGTTACATAATCTGTTAGCAGTGGTTGTATGGTGAATCACAGAACCATTATCGAATTCTTGGAATGTTTTCATTTTCCTACCGATAAGCTCGAGTCACTTGTTGACTGCACTTGCTTTATTGTGGGCCCGGTAAATGACTTGTTTTGGGTGTATGCCTTGTCTGTCGCTTTAATTCTGTGCTTTAGAAGTCATTCATTTGGCTTGTTGCAGGCTTCATTGACTAAGCAAAAGCAGCCTTTTAGCCACTCATTCCATTGTACTCTATTATAAAATTGCGAATGCGCTGAAATATTTTACATATTTCAAACAGCAGTTGCTTAAAAATTCTACTTTTTCTTGGACCACTTTCACACACTTTCTTTTCTGATGTGCACGTACACCCTTACCCATCCTGATATTTTGGAAGTGTTTTAATATTTTATTTACTGTCTTTTTTTCTATTTGAATTTGTTTAGCTCTAACGTTCCCAATCACCTTCCCCGCATCTATAAGCTTTCGCAAACACTTTTACACTAACCCTTTGGTGACCTTCCTCATACAGTGTATCTTAAAAGCAAGTTTCTGTCTTTTAAAGCATCTGTAATGGCCTTTGAGTACTATAATGTGTTTTTTCAGTTATTGATTTATTTATGTGCTCAGCAATACCAGGAAATAAATAATGTCTACCCTGTTCTTTGATTTCTTAATGCAAATCCAACGTGAATAAGGTCTACTTGCCCTGGTTGGACATATTTTATGAATGCTCCAAAACTGACAAAGACATTCTCCTCCAATTCAGGTCCAGTGCTGTGCTTGTTGTATTTGCAACGGGTAATTGTGTCCTATTGATTCCGCTTTTTCTTTGGCATCCTGATAGAGGAAAGCTGGTTTACAGTTTCCTACTGGCAATAAACATATTTGATGGGTTTCCACATTTGGGTTTCTCATATTTTTATTCAATGTACTTTTGTCCTTACATCAACGCACAATGCATTTGAAGAGCTCATGTTCACTTGTACTTATAAGTTGTTTCTACAAATTACTTTCCCTGACTCGATCTCCACAAGGCACTTTCACTGCATTTCTTAACTACTTTAATCAGAGTAATGCCGACATTTTTCTTCAAGTATGTCTATTCTGAGTCCCTTATGGTGTCTGCAAAATGGAACAGGTTTGGAGAAATCGTGCCTGTCATTCATCAGCTGCATTTTCTGGTCCTCGAGTGGCTCCACTGACTGCCAAGAGCGGTGAAAAAAATATCTGTCTATTTTCTAGCTTCAAAGTCCCTGCCTCTAGGCTATTTCGTTAAATAAGGCACCCGTTTCATCTGTCCCCAATTTCTGCATGTGCATATTGTTTTATAGGGTAATTACCACCTTCTGCATCATCTGAAAATGTATATGCGAGGGAAAGAAAAACACATTATAGACTTGCTTGTTTTATGGCAATCTTTTACATTTTAGCATAAATGTCATTTTGTTAGACTGGATCAGAGCCAGCGAAATACTGTGATAGAAGGCATATCTCACTGTGAGGAGGTAACAATTTACGGCTTCATTATGAGTGCACGGATTCGGGCCTTTCTAAGTTTGCCCACTTGCCCTGGAGCACACCAATACCAAGGGTACAGTAAACACCGGTGGAGCAGAGTAAACCGATATTACAGGTGAATTCATAAGGTTACGCTGAAAAAAAAAGAATCAACAGTGCGATTTTTTATTCTAATCTAATTCCTACATTAATTGCTCATTTGCCATTGACTTTCACTAGGACATTGCAGCACATTTCAGTGCTGAAAAACTCTAGTTGAAAGTATAAACTTTTAAGGTGTTCTCGCAAATCTCATCATTCTGATGTTAATGACCCCATCGGAATTATGTGACCTCTCCTAATAAGGCTCTTAGGGCCATGTGTATGAACACATTTTCCCATAGACACAGAATGGGTAAAACTCTTTGATACTTATGGCCCTTAGATCTCTCATTCAGTGTTCTATGAAGGAATGGCTTGATTTAAAGTCCTTACCATTTGTATGGAATCATTAAGGAAGCTTGGCCTGTGCACCTGATTAAGGGGGTCATTATGATGGCGGGCGGATCGCCACCGCCCGGCCGGCGGTGGCGATCCGCCCGCCATGACAACATGATTTACCCCCACCATATTATCATGGCGGGGGGTACCGCGGCGGACGGAAATGCCGCCATGGAAAGGCTGGTGGAAATTGCTTTGGCGGCCCGTTGCGGGCCCCCGGGGAGGTGGGGGGCTGCACTTGGGGGGTACCTATGGTACCCCCCTTCATTGCCGTGCACAAGGTGGCAGGCACCGCGCGGTGCCTGTCACGTTGTGCATGGCAATGCACAGCATGCCTCTTTGGCATTGGGGCGGGTGCTGCTTACAGCAGCACACACCGCAATGTTGAAGATGCGGAATGCGACCGCCAGGGTGGCGGTCGCATCCTAATTGGCGGTGTGGGACCGCCGTACCGCTGGCGGCCGGTCCCAGCACCGCTAGGGTGGCGGGCGGACTTCAGTTCGCCCGCCATCCTAATAAGCCCCTAAATGTTTAACTGGAGCACAGAAAATCGGAGATCAAACAAAAACACTACAAAGTAAACCTCCACAACATAACATTAGGTGTATATCTGTAGAACTCAAATTCCCTCCTGTGGGGTCTTTTGGCAGTTTTGAAAGATAACAAATGTTTATCATTACCCAGCTCTTATTTTTTTGACCTTGTGAAATTAAAAGTATGTGTGGACCTTTGAAAATATGAATCTATGACCATTGGTTCGAGCACATATTCCTCATGTAAATACTTTAGTCCATTGACCCACCAGATCTGGACAGCTGAGACTGAAATAGTTGAGATAGCGAAGTACTGTTTTTGTAGGCTGCCTTCATTTGTAACACTTTCCAATGACATTTAACTAACAAACAGAATCACTTTTCATATGTTGGTTTTCTGGAAAGCTTGTTGAGTTCTTGGCTTTTTATGCTGAAGGTACCTGGTAAGAATGGTTGTGAGCCAATCTGTGGACAAGGGAGTCAGATCGAAAGCAGAATAATTGCTGACCTGATTAGTGATAAATGATATGCAGTCAAGAAAGAGACACTGTAAGCTAGATCTGAGGCTGGATGCCTGATTCACAAAGCTGTGTGTGTGCCTGCGTGTGTGTATGGATGTGTTTCTGCATTGTGCGTTTGTGTGTGTTTAAATGAAACAAATAAATGAACTGATTTGTGAATGCAAATTGATATGCTTTGTTCACAAAATGTGAATTTACTCTCATAAATCAATTTTTTGACATATCATGGCTCATGAACCTTGTTCAAAATGATTAATATTGAAAAGCCTGAATCTATTGACTGCTCCGGGTCACTTAGAATAAAAACACAAAATGTAGCAATACCACAACTTAGGTCAGAGAAATTTGTATCCATGGACACCACTAGTCTTTTTTCCATATTAAATTGTTAAATATAAATAAAAGTTGGATCATCCAGCACTCTTAAAGAAAGCCAATATCAGGATAAAGATGACGCTGTTTTGACAGATATTAAAAAAACTCCAAAGTTCATTTTTCAAATGAGAATTCAACACCTGCAGGTTTAGAATCAATATTTCAGAGAAGTCCAAGAGTAGATCTAAAAGAGATACCCTCTCATCATTGTTCGCCGTATAGCATTAAACATAACTCATCAGAGATGCCGCCAGAGCAACTGCTTGGGATTGGCACATCTGCGGTTGATAGAAAGATATTTCTTTATTTAAGCTATATTCTGAGATTGGAGGACACAGTCCAAGCACCACCACATGTGAGTGGCAAGTGGGAGTCGACACGGTATGAACCTTGTTTCCTGCTGTTGCATTATAGCTTCTTCCACTGATCAAGGTAGGAAAATGGTTCAACAAGTGCTGACAAATTGAACTCAATGAATCCATTATAATAAAGCATAGATGCTTGATAACTGTGCTGAGCATTGGTGTGGTTTGGTTTGGTTTGGTTTGGTGTAAAAGTAAGTAAGTTAGATTTCTTTTGTAGTGGGACTAATGCTTTTGAACTCAACTGTTTACTTGCACGAGCAGGAATTGGCATGGATACCTAACTTAGTGCTGCTGATTGCTTCAAACATTATGCAGCAGAAGAGCATTATTTATTTGATTTGAGTGCATAGGTGCACATAATTTTAGAAGAACAAAGATATAGCCTTTCGATGCAGCTGCACATGGAGAATGTGACTTTTCAAAGATATACAAGTGAACATTTTCTTTAAATGACATGCAACTGTTGATAAGTCTCAAACTCCGAGATTAAGCAATTTTATTACATTGCATTGTGATAATAGCGTTTTCTTTTCCAGTGGAAATAATATTTCAAGGCAATGTAAGATTTTAATACAACGAATTCGACTTTATATCCAGGTTCAAAAAATACAGGATTTCTGTGTTTTTATATTTATTCCTATTGAATTTTCATAACCATATTCCAATATTTTAACTGCATTTGCTCACACTTGTCTCCCGAATGACCTTGGTCATATTTTATACTGCTAGGCACTACTCTCCCAACTTAACAGGTACATTAAGCATTAATGGCAATTTATTATCCATTGTAAAAGCCCTCTGACGTTGCACAAGATTGCAAAGGCAGAGCCGTACAAATATTGATGCAGACAGTAATACTGTACCACTAAGTGCTTTAGGTCTCCTCACCCTGCCATCTTTGTCCAAAGTCCTTAGCTGAATTTTTTGTTAATACTTTCTCATAGGGAACCAACCGTATTTACCCTGCTGCATAACCACTCTTCCTGATGTGCACCCTTAACTACAGTTAAAATGATGGGTAGATTTATTAACATTTTGCATAGGTGTTCCCCTGGCGTAACACAACACATGTAATGGTGATTTCATATCCATTATAAAAGCTCTCAAGTGCAGCACAAAATTGCACAGGCAGAGCTGCACAAGTGTTGATGCAAACTATTAGAAATTGGGTTTTTGGTTGGGGTGGGGTGAAACCCTACTCTAGCAAAAACACGATCCTTATCAGAGTGAACGACAATAGTCACTAAAGTGAGCTGTAATTAACTCTTTAGTAGCTTGGGAAAAAAGCAGTCTGGCTTAACTGATAGGCACTGTGTATAGTATTTATGCCACACACAAACAGTAATAAAGGGAAAACACAACAGAAGAAAAATCCCAAACCAACTTAGAAAAGTAAAGGTCATTTTTATAAATAAAATGCCACCAAAACAAATTAAATCCAATCAGTAGATCCAGAGTTATGAATGTTAAAATTTGTGTGTGAAATCCAGTGCCTAATAGATCAAAGCGCCAATCACGCGTATATGGCCGCACAAGACCGGGGCAATATCAAAAGTTAAGTCTGACTGTGATGGAGTGCGGGTCGGGTACACACGGTGGATTGTGCCCAGTCTCGGCCTAACTTCTGAAGAAAAGTGCAGAAAAGGTAGAGTTCAGGTGGGCAAGGCAGTAAACTGTGTCCGAGGGGTCATCATTGTCACCGGGGAGCCACTGGACGAAGCTGTGGCAATAGCGGGAAAAATCTCAGAGCAGGAAAAGCTAGATTTCCAGGTCGAGGAGGTCCTCATTGTCAATGGGAAGCCGGTCGCCATCGAGCCAAGTGAAGATTTTTACCTTTGGATTTAGACGACATTTGGAAGAAGAAAACCTCTAGCGGAATGAAAGCTTCAAGCTGTAGCTGAAGTGGGCTTCACGAGGCCGGATACCATTGCTGAGGTCCAACTGAACAGGATTTGCTGCAGCTGAGAAGAACGTAGTAAGAGCTGCCAAAAAGTCAAGCAAACTGGCACTGCACCTTGGGCGGATCGGCAGGCAGATTGGTACTGGTCTTCTGTTCTCCAAGAACATTTTGGTGAAATATTTCCCAGGATTTAGGGTTAGGCTGGAGCAGTATCACCAACACCACTACCAAGGGTCCAGGACCTGGGGGCCACCATTTGGGGGGTCAGTACTCACTCCATTAGGTTCAAAGCCTTTGGAGCTACTTATGTCCCTGTAGCTCACACATGAGGCCAGCCAACAAGACCTTGGAATCACTTCTGGTGGTCCTGGATTCAAGGTGGTGGCACAGTTCTTCTTCAAGCAGCAAAGAATTCCTTCAAGCAGCAGGGCAGACCTCTGGTAGCAGCAGGGCCGTCCTCTGGGGGTCAAGGCAATGCTTCAAAAATCTTCCACAGGTCCCAAAGTGTACTGAAGAGGTGTTCTGAGAGTCCAATTTTTATACCTGGTGCCAGCTTTTGAAGTGGTGGTATTCTCAAGAAATCTGGGGTAACAGAAGACTAGTGGCAGGTTCTTTTGTCTGTGCAGGAAACAAGCCATTTGAAGTGTAAGTGGTGCAAGGAATAGCTCCTCAACCCAGCCATCCTGGAAGGATGGCCCATCCTGTCACCACCTAGGCCCCTTCTGTAAGCTCAACAGCAGATCCATTCACAATCATGTGACCCAGAGCACTAGCAGAAGGCACAAATCGTTAGGACATAGATATGCCAAGTTTCTGAAAGTGGAAACAACAAACACGGTATCCAGGGAAATTATTCAATTTTAAGTCGCAATAAACCTTAGACCCTTAGTTCTAAAGTTTATAAGCTTTATTCAGCTTCATTCAATATTTTCAAAAGGACATTCAAAAATCAATTAAACATGTCTTTTGAAAGGAATGACACATTAATAAATCATACAGTAAAACTTTACTTGAAGACATAATTTAACATAAATACATCTGACAAAAAACGTGTTTTTTGTAAGAAAAAATACAGCACATAAATAGTGAAAAACATACATCAATAACTCCTATGTACAAGCCTGGTATTCGACCAGTCCTAAGTTTAAAGTGATACACTAGGCGGACACTAACTTCATTTTGAACAGGTGTCAACTGTCCTGCCTGTGAGAGAATGGGGATACAGATACCATGTCCCTGGAGTCATCATGGACTTTACAAAGGTCAAGATGGAAGTTTTGGAACTGTTCTGCAAAATACGCCTAAAGGCTTTCTTTATGAATAAAGAGGACAACAAGTGTCCGGAGGCCTCTGGACTACGAAATAAATCCATGTTCTGCCCACCATCACATAGTATACCAAAGAATATCGTCGCATTTGAACACGCTGTGCTGTCCCTACTTGATGTACTTGAAAAAAAGAGAGTTCATGTCACAAGAAACATTTTGCAAGGACATAAAAAAGTTATAGCTGCATTAAAGGATCAAAAAATAGCAGTAATCAAGCCAGCTGACAAAGGCGGGGCGGTGGTAATCTGGTCCCAGCAAGCCTATCTAACTGAAGGAAGAAGTCATGTGAGCAATCCACTTTGGTATCGATGCATTCCACAGGATCCGACAAATAGTATTTCTCATGAAATCTCGAATGCAGTGATTGAGGGTATCGAACAAGGAATATTGGGACCAAGAGAATCCGAATACCTGATTAAAAAACATGCAAGGGTGCCTTTACTATATTTTCTCCCTAAGGTGCACAAGGACGCAACCAATCCACCAGGTCGTCCAATCGTTTCCGGATGTGACTCCATTCTGGAACCGTTGTCCAAGTACGTAGACGTGTTTCTAAAACCATTTTTACAGGACGTTCCATCATACCTGCGTGACACCATGGATTTTATAAATAAAATCGTAGGTTTTCCTTTTGACCCGGATGTCAATCTCTTAGTCACAATGGATGTGTCATCATTGTACACACAGATTCCCCAACAAGACGGACTCAATGCGATGGAGTCATTCTTGAAATCCAGACCTAGACCACACCGGGTGCCTACGGAGTTCATCCTGAAATTGCCATCGATTGCGTTGCGCAAGAACTACTTTAGATTTGATGATGAATTCTTCATCCAAGTCAAAGGTACTGCCATGGGCTGTCCATTCGTGCCGGAGATGGCAGTCCTGTACATGGCAAAATATGAAGATCAGTTTGTGTATCAGAATAATCCATACATTGATCACATAAAGCAGTGGTACAGATATATTGATAATGTTTGGTGCCTGTGGGAGGGGCCCCAAACCATCCTTGAAGAATTCCACACATGGCTGAATGACCGCAGTCCGGACATCAAGTTCAGCCTAACATTCAGCAATCAAAGCCTTGCCTTTTTGGATGTTAATGTAAAAACTTCACCCAGTGGTCTGATCACTATGCTACACACAAAACCAACAGATAAAAATAATGCCCTTCACTATAGAAGCTACCATCCCAGAAACCTCAAGAACAACTTGCCATTTGGGCAATTTTTACGCATAAGGCGTAACTGCTCGAGACGCGAAGACTATGAGCTCCATGCAGAAGTACTCGTCAATAAATTCGTGGAAAGGGGGTACCCTAAGAAACTGTTGAAACACTCTTTGGAAAGGGCATGGTTCACTCCTAGGGAGCATCTATTAACCAAAAAAAACAAGCCTCCCACTGACCGCATTGTCTGCGTTTCAACGTTTGGGCCTTACACACAATCCGTGAAGAAGATCATACGTAACAACTGGCATCTAATTGAAGGAACAATTACCAATGTCGGGCCACCACTTTTTGCTTTAAAGAAGAACAGGAGCGTTGGGCAACAAGTTGTGAATTCAGTAGGGCAACACAAAAAACCAGCCCCACTCTGCACCATGCTCAATCTTCCACCGGTCCGAGGGCACCATAAATGTGGAATGTGTTCGGTGTGCTGTTCAACTGAAGAAGGGAGTTTGTTCATTGATAGCCAAAGACACTGGCGCCACAATGAATTCACGAACTGTAAATCAAAAAACGTGGTTTATGCCGTCACGTGTCTGTGTAAAAAAATGTATATTGGAAAAACCTCTCAAGAAGTGCGACAGCGCATCGTGCAACATCGTTCATGACTTAAGAATAATATCCTTACTGCCCCAATGGTCGAGCATTTTACAGCCTCAAAACACAAATTCGACGATTTTACATGGACTGTCCTGTCTGTAATAAAAAAGAACAACCAAAGAGGAGGTGACCCCGAAACATTACTGGCCCAGAAAGAAGCATTTTTAATCATGAAATTTAACACAGCGCTACACGGTTTAAATGAGCTTTCTGAAATAACAAAACTGTAGATCATAATACAAACACTCTGTATTTATACGAACTACATGCTCCACAATGCCTTGGGGCGCATGACCTTTGAGTTCCTCTACCAGGTCAAGTAATAAGCTTTCACTGAGACCGCCTCGGCGCTGCCGGTTTCTACTAGATGAGAATGATGGAGTGAGAAGCCCACTTTCAATCCTTCAATTGCAGGCAAGTCACTTTCTGCCGTTTTTACTGGACACGCTGTGATAATTAGTGAGCAGTCACACTGAACGCACGTTTTGTTCCATGCAGGAAAGAGACAGAACTTTCATATTTGAACTAGACAGAAGTGCAGCTTCATTCATTGACAGCGTCCACACAGTAGAAGGTAACATTGTATTTGAGTTTACATCTCAGCGTTGCGCACAACAAACGCGCACATGATTTTTTTTTAAACAAACACACTCAGAATCCTCACAATGATTGTATGTGTTGATTGTAGAAATTGGACACGCATCAGAACATCCGATTTATCTCCATTTCGCTTGAATGCTTCAAGGTAGGAACACCCAAGTCCTCTGCCTCCCGTTCAGTGTGATGAGCTTCTCTCGTTGTAATACATTGTAAATCTAATGCCCGTATGTTTAACCTTTTGTAGCTCTGAATTAAAAAAGAATAGAAGTTAAGGCAATGGACAATGTCCCCTTTAGATTTTCTCCATACCTCGATTAAGGTACAGATATTATATATTTCTCTGGCATTATAATACTGGTGGAACACAGTGGGGCAGGTTTCACAACAATGTTTTATTTTTAATTCTATAGAGCCCAAGACCGAGTCCGAGTCCTGAAGAGAATCCCGAACACATAAGGGATTTGAAACGCGTTGGCTTTGAGCATGGGGGAGCGTCGATAGGGTGTGCCACGAGGGAATTGGATAAATAACATCTCCCTCTTTAGTGTTGACAACACCCCTTAGTGGTATCTGTATCCCCATTCTCTCACAGGCAGGACAGTTGACACGTGTTCAAAATGAAGTTAGTGTCCGCCTAGTGTATCACTTTAAACTTAGGACTGGTCGAAAACCAGGCTTGTACATAGGAGTTATTGATGTATGTTTTTCACTATTTATGTGCTGTATTTTTCTTACAAAAAAACGTTTTTGTCAGATGTATTTATGTTAAATTATGTCTTCAAGTCACGTTTTACTGTATGATTTATTAATGTGTCATTCCTTTCAAAAGACATGTTTAATTGATTTTTGAATGTCCTTTTGAAAACATTGAATGAAGCTGAATAAAGCTTATAAACTTTAGAACTAAGGGTCTAAGGTTTATTGCGACTTAAAATTGAATAATTTCCCTGGATACTGTGTCTGTTGTTTCCATATATGGGTGGTCCAGTCCAGGGAATTATGGACCCAAGCCTTGCTTGATCACATAAGTTTCTGAAAGACGCATTTTCACAATTTTGTCTTAAAATTGGACTTCAACATTGAAGAGAATTTTAAATGACAATTTATTTGAGTCTAAACATTTCTACCTGCTCCCTATCAAAAGTCAGCGCTTTTTAAATGTAATAAGGCAACCCAAATGTACGTCTATGGGAGAGTTAGGCCTTACAGTAGTGAAATATGAATTTAGGTGCTTTTCACTACAAGGATAAGTAAAACTTAAGGGCATATGTCCTAATTTTTAAATATAATGTATCCTGCCCTATCGCCTTTTATGGCTTACCTTAGAGGTGAGTTAAATGTACTAAAAAGCAAGGTTTAGGCATGGTAAAAGGTTTTATTTTGTCGGATTGAAATGGCAATTTAAAACTGCACTGCAATGACAGGCCTGAGACATGTTTCAAACTTTAGTGGGTGGCACAATTGGTGCAGCAGGTCCTTCTGCAGCATTTAATTTACAGGTCCTGGGTACATGTAGTACAATATACTAGGAACTTACAAGTGCATTTAATGTATAATCTGGTGTGGGCCAATTTTACCATATTTTAGGGAGAGAGCAGAAGCACGTAACACTGGTTAGCAGTGATAAAGTGCAGAGTCGTAATGCGAATAACAAATTCAGAAAACAGGAGGGGTGAAGGCAAAAAGTTTGGGGGGATAATACACCAAGAATGTCAGGTCTAACACAAACATTAGTAACTCTACCCCCTAAGTGCTTTGTGTCTCATCACCCTGCCATCTTTCTCATCCCTTTCCAGTTTAATACCTTTACTTTGTCTGTACTAGGATCTCAGCATACTTTTTTCTTATTAGTTTTTCATAGGTAACTGGATTTGCCCTTCTGTTTAGCCACCCTTCCTGAAATGACCCCTTGACTACCTCCTATTTCCTAAGAATACAATGTATTGACACTAACAGGGAGACCACCTCTCATTAACACATAAGAATCAACATGCCCCTCATACAGAAAGCACCATAAAATGAATATATATATATATAATAAGTTTTGGAATCAATGGTGATGTACAATTAAATAAATATTAGGAGCTAATTTGAGACTGAGATTGCAAATAAAAGCACGATTGACATCCGATGAGAATGACATAAAATCTAGAAAACAGAGCAAGTTTGTGAGAGACCAGCGTGACTATGAAGCAGGCAGAGTACTAACTTTTGCAAAGAAATATGATGCACCACATAAAAACCTGCAGCAAAGCCAGAATTTAAGATCTACAGACATCAGGGATACCTCAGAATCAGAGGCGGACACTGATGAATCTTGATCCTGCCAGGAGAAGTGAAGGAGAGGAATTAAGTTCGGGCGTAAATTTTCCAAAGGAGTACCAACTAATAAAAGAGACTTGGCGCAGGTATCCACAAAGAACAAGACCTCCAGAGCCCGCAGGAGAAAAATCAGGAGAGGTACAAAGAGAAGGGAATCAACAGGAACAATCAAGGGTCACAAGAAGCAAGAAAGTCTTCTACTGGAGATAAATACGGAAAACTGGTCTGTGGTGAATTTGTTGAATCGTGAATTGACGACAATGGAAATTTCTGCGTTACAAAAAGGACTTACATTTCGCCCAACAAAAAGCTAGGACTATACTCAAACTCGCATTGATCTGTATTTATTCATAAGGAAGCTCAAATTGAAGAAATTATTCTTACAACATCCTAAAAGAAGCCCATCAACACTTATGGAAACGACGGCTCCAACGGATATCTTGACTAGTAGTGATTTGGACACGCTAAATGTTATGTGTCAACTAGGAACCAACCTGAGTGAAACCCAGCAGCATGAACTGGGAAATACATTGGAATTCCTTGAGGAACTCTGGATAGAACAGAGAAGGGGAACAAGCCAATTCAAGGCAAAATCGAAATTTATTCCCAAGGGTCCCTTTTACGCAGTAGACTGCTTTCATGAGGCAGTCGTGAAAGACTTTGATAAACTCAGATTCGTCAACAGCACAACAAGGATGGGGCAGTCTAGTGAACACAAAAAGATCCAACAATCGTAATTAAGCCATCAGACAAAGGCGGCAACGTGGTGGTTTTAACTGAGGAACTATACCAGGAGGAAGCACTCAGACTGTTGGGAGATCTGGTAAGCTATATACGCACGGATAGAGCCACTTACAATGCTTCCATTAAGGAATTTCATGCTCTGTTGAGCTTCTGGCGCGATAAAGGAACATTGTTGGAGGACGAATACCAGTTTATTAAGGTGGACTATCCGGTATTACCAACATTTTACCACCTTCCAAAGGTTCACAAGAATAGAGAAAGACCACCAGGGCATCCAAATGTGTCCTCATGGGGCAGACTCTTGGAAAAGGCATCCATCTATGTGGACTCATTTCTCACCCATTTGGTGAGAGACCTCAGCTCATATGTACAGGATACGACTGACTTTATTCACCTGGTACAGAACATACAATGGGAAGCAGATTTTGTTTTAATTACCATGGACATTGCTAGTCTTTATACATGCATTGACCATGACAAGGGTCTCCTGGCATTGCAATATTTTTTGAAAAATAGACCTTTGAAATGCATGGAACATAATCAAATGCTATTGCAAATTGCTTATTTTTGCTTGAAGAACAACATTTTTCTATTTGCAGGCAACCTCTATTGGCAGAAACAGGGGACTACCATGGGCACGTGCTTCGCCCCCAGCTACGCGAACTTGTACGTGGGCTGGTGGGAGAAGCACGTGGCCTGGGCGGACCAAAAGGAGAGATGGGTTGAAAAAATTGCTTTGTGGTCTAGATATATAGATGACCTGTTATTGATTTGGCGAGGTACCCCAGGTGAAGCAGAAGAATACATTCAAGCCCTCAATGATAACAGTCTGAATCAACAATTCACCTATGAAATAAGTAGCACATCAGTTTCTTTTCTAGACCTGACAGTGTTTGTGCAGAACAACAAATTATGTACCAAACTTTTCAGAAAGCCTACGGCAGGGAACACTGTGCTGCATGCAAAAAGTCAACATCCTAAATGTTTGATCAACAGCATACCCTATGGGGAATTATTAAGGTCAAAGCGCAACTTCTCCCTAGCCATTGATTATGAGAACACAGAGAGGGAGGTCTTGGTGAGGTTTAGAGAAAGGGGGTACTCACCATCAGTACTAAAGAAAGCTAGTGAAAAGGTACAAAAACAGGATAGACAGGAATTATTGAGGTATGGAGGAAGAAAGAGAAGCGGAGGCACTGAAGATTCAAACCAGGGAAGTCTTTGGATAATTTTGAACTTCTCCAATGAAGCTTGACAGATGAAGGAGGCAATTGAGAGGAATTGGGGGATTCTGCACACAGATCAGATACTAGGAAAAAAAAAAATGAGAGACCAAAAATAACATATAGAAAAAGTTTTTCGATAAAAGACATTTTGGTCCATAGCCATTTCCAGAAATCAACACATAAAAGCATGGAGGTCTCAGGATTTTACCCATGCACAAAGTGTAAAGCCTGCAAAAACAGCACGAAGGTTAAGGAGTTTGAGGTTCCAGGTAAAAAAGAAAATAAGAACATTTTAAAGTTACTCAACTGTAACTCAGATTTTGTTATTTACTGCCTAGTCTGCCCATGCAACAAAAGGTATGTAGGTAGCACTGTGCATCCAGCTAAAAAGAGGGTCCTCGAGCATATGAGAGCCATTAAAAACCATCACAACACCTACCCAGTAGCGAGGCACTTCACTGAATTTCATGACTGCAGAGGGGACAAACTCAAGTATTTTTGTATAGATCAGGTACAGCATAAAGAAAGAGGTGAGGATAGAGTGAGGATTCTGAGGAAGTTGGAATCAAGAATGATAGTGGAGTTGCGCACCAAGATTCCGATGGGGCTGAATACAGAGGAGGAGCTATGGGTACATGTTGGTTAGTGAGAGTGCCACTCAGAAGCGATATGCAACGGCCTGTATAGGACCATCAGAAGATCGTCTCTTGAGTAAAAACAAAATTGACTGTAGTAGAAAGAAGGGTTTCGCTATACAGAATCAACCGACCCATAGGAGCAGCCAGTTCAATGTATCAGTCAAGGGAGGACAGTTTGAGGCAATAAGTAGGCCTATTCAAGGCTTGATGTTGTGTATTATCATTGCATGAATGAAATGATGGGGCCGTTTGGAAACATGATTATGAGGTCCAATAATGACTTTAAGATAGGGATGTCTTGATAACAATCTATTTTGTATTGAAATGTTTAATTGGTTTTCTTTTCGGTTAGATCAAATAATGTACATGATCAATAAAATAAGTATTTTTGTTGAAAGTACAAAATGGCCACCTCCTTTGCAACTGTTTTTGAATGATCTTTTGCAAAAGTCCTCTTTCTTTGTTGATTATTGTGTGATGAAGTCTATCAATCACAAATGAATTCGTATTTAAGTGATTTGTGCACTAAGGGTAGCTGACATTGACGAAGGCCAAGGTGCCGAAACGCGTTTGTCAGCAGAGGGTTGCAAGTATGAAATGTAAATGAACTTGAGGAAAAGAAGCCCGGAGTTCCCAGCGTCTCTTTTGGTAAACATATATATATATATTCACTGAAAAAACCATAGGTTTCAGGGACGTTATAGTTAGTTGTACATTTCACTCGTATAAAACCAGAGAAGTTCGGCTGTTATAGTTAGTAGAGCTAACTATAACTCGTGCCCCGCAATGCACTGCTGATGACGTCACATATTACATCACTCATGACATGCTCAGTGACATCACTGATGACATCACTGATGACATCTCAAATGACATCACTGATGACATCATCCAGTGACTGAGTGTTTCTAAAAATTTCATGAACATTATATCTATATATGTCATGGTATATTGAAGAATGATTGGTTGTCTGAGAACCTGTATGGGTGCTTGAGTGTCTGTGTGGGTGGGGGGGGTGTATGACTTTCTGCATGGATGTGGGAGTGGGTGATTCACTGGGTGTATGCATTTATGAGTGCGTGTGTTAGGTAGTGTATTGGTGAGTGAGTGTACGTATAGCTGTGTTGGCTAGTGAATGGATGTGTTAGTGGTATATGTGTAAGTAACTACATATGTGAAAGGCAGTATTTGTGAGTGTTGGAGTATATAAGTGAGTATATGTAACAGTGAGTGATTGTGACAGTGGCTGCATGGATAAGTGTGTGCTTATGTCAGTAATTGTTGAAGACAGTACGTGTCTGTATGAATAAGTGATGTGGTGTGTGTATAACTGTATAGGTGAGTAAATGGCAGTGCAATTAATTCTTTGGGTGACTGACTAGGTTTTTGAGTAACTCTTTGGGTGAGTGGCAGTGTGTGAGTGTCTATATGGGTGTATGAGTGGATATATCAGTGGCTGTATTTATGAATGACTGTGTGTATGAGGGACTGTATGGGTTAGTGGGTGGATGTGTGTGTAGACATATGAATCACTGAGCGGGTATATACTAACTGTTATTGGTGTGTCTATGGTTTCGATATTGGTAGTCTGTATTTTAGAGTGGGTGTATGAAAGGTTTTATTAGGGTGTGAGGATGTGCATCAGATGATCACGTGGATGATGTCATCAGTGATGTCATTTGAGATGTCATCAGTTATGTCATCAGTGATGTCACTGAGCATGTCATGAGTGATGTAATATGTGACGTCATCAGCAGTGCATTGCGAGGGCGCGAGTTATAGTTAGCTCTACTAACTATAACAGCCGAATTTCTCTGGTTTCATATGAGTGAAATCTACAACTAACTATAACGTCCCTGAAACCTATGGTTTTTTCGGTGAATTTCTAAGGTTTTTTTAAATGCTAATTTCTAACTATAACGTCCCTAAAAACCTACAATTTTTCAGTGAATTTCAAAGGTTTTTTAAATGCTAATTTGAAACTATAACATAGCAGTCGCGTTTGCAGAGTGGTGGAGAAAGGTGATCGTGGCCAACTAGCCCACCAGGTACTTCCAGTAAGTGCCACAGAGCTGGATTGCAGAGAGGTGGTCCTAGGCCATGCCCCTTTTTACACCACTCTGCTAGCGCGGCTCCTGGCGCATTGCTGCTCAGAGGATGAAGTCCACTTGTGTCCTGAGGTCCTCAGGACACAAGAGGACCTCATCGCCCCACCAGCAGTGTGCCAAGAGGCGCGTTTGCAGAGTGGTGTAAAAAGGGGCGTGGCCTGGGACCACCTCTCTGCAATCCAGCTCTGTGGCGCTTTTTGGAGGTACCTGGTGCGCTAGTTCGCCCCCAGGGACCCTCAGTATTCAAGGGGAATTAATTCCCCAACTTACAACACGCCAGGGGGCGTGTTTGCAGAGTGGTGCGTGGAGGGGGCGGGGCCTCTGGCGAGATGGCAGCTTTTGAAAAATATTTTTTTTAGAAGGGGGGCTGTGTGGCCCCCTTCTTTTATCAATTTTTTTTTTTTTAAACGGGAAGGGGGGCCGCGTGGCCCCCTTCCCAAGGCCAATTTAGACCCCGGGACCCCATTCCCCGGGGCATAGCCAGAATTTAAATTTTTAAAAATTTATATTTGGAGGGGGCCACGTGGCCCCCCTCCCAGGCCACTTCTGGCCCCGGGGACCCCATCCCCTGGGGCCTGGCCTCTCCATTGGAGACCGTGGGGAGAGCCCCAATGCCCCCATGGTTTCACCAGCTCCCCGCCTCCTGCAGGAGCCGGCATTGCTTTTGAGCAAGGGGAGCTGCTGACATGCAGCTCCCCTTGCTCAAAAGAAATCCTGCTCTCGCTTCAATGAAGCAAAGCAGGAGTTTGCTATGACAGGGCGCGAGCCGTGCTCCTGCCCTAGCAAACAGCGCACATTGCAGGAGCTGGCCCTGGGGGGTGGCGGTCCCCAGGGCCATCAAGGGCTCCTGGAGGGGGCCACGCGGCCCCCCTCCCTTCATTTCCATAACCCAGGGGAGGTGGTGGTCCCCGGGGCCCGGGGGTCCGTAACGGACCCACGCATTTGAATAAACAGTGCCCCGGGGAGGTGGTGGTCCCTGGGGCAGTGTGGGGGGCTCGAGCCCCCCCACACACTTGATTTATTATTTATTTTAGCCCCGGGGAGGTGGCGGTCCCCGGGGCTTGGGGGGCCCGTGAGGTCCTTGATGGTATATTAATGAAGCCCCGGGTAGGTGGTGGTCCCCAGGGCTTGGGGGGCCCGCGAGGACCCCCCACCCATTTCAAATAAAGCCCTGGGAGGTGGTGGTCCCCAGGGCTTGGGGGGCCCGTGAGGCCCCTCAATGGTATATTAATTAAGCCCCGGGGAGGTGGCGGTCCCCGGGGCTTGGGGGGGCCCGCGAGGCCCCCCCACCCTATTCAAATAAAGCCCTGGGGAGGTGGCGGTCTCCGGGGCTGCGGGGGGCCACGGACCCCCCACGCATAAAATATAAAGCCCCGAGGAGGTGGCGTTCCCCAGGGCTGCGGGGGCCCCCGCGGTCCCCTTCTACAAAATGCAGGATAGCCCCCAGGTTCTGGCCCACCCGGGGGCTTTAAAAAACAAAGCGTGGGAGACCGCGCTTTGTTTTTTTAAATTTTTGATGGGTTTGCGCAACCAGCACGACCCGGCGAAAATTGTAAAAAAAAAATGCTTTTTTGGGCCTGGGGGGTCAGGGTGTTTTTACCCGGCCCCCTTTTTCTTGTTTTTGTATGTTTCTCTCACCTTTTTCCTTCTCCCTCGGTGTGAAGCACAAGATGGCTGCCAACACTTCCTGGTTTGAAGTGTTGGCAGCCAATCAGAGGCAAGCTCGTGCTCGGAGGGCTCAGCCAATCAGATCTCACAATTCTCAAATCTCGATATCTGTAAATCTTTAAATATCTCAAAAACTACTGAACGGAATGACACCATTTTAAAAAATGTGTGCTTTCTAGACCAAGAGCTATCTCTCTGCCAAATTTGGTGTAATTCTGTTCAGCAGTTTAGGCTGTAGCCGTGTCTAAAGTTTCCTATGGAAAATTAACATGGAGAAAACACGTTTTGGGACCCCCCTTTTTTCTCGGCCCCCCCTTGACAAATCACCGCGAAACTTTCAAGACAGGAGCTTACCTGAGTGAACAATTAGTTTTGAAAATTTCATGAAGATTCGTCAAACGGCGCCAAGGTTATTAGCAAATCAAAAAACGCTTTTCCTATGGAAACTAGGTTCTAACTATAACTACCTACTGGCTACCGCCAGTAGGTAATATATATATATATGCTTGTCCCATACAGTTTTGGAAGGTGCTCCAGATGCTAAAATGAGAGCATATTTTCTGTAAATTCACATTATCTTTCTCAGTCATGTGAGAATGAAGTCTGACATTCTCAGTAAAACATGTACATCCAACAAGGGCAGAGACTGTCAGTTGATTCCTTTGTGTTCTACTGCAGCTTCCCAGAGTGTTCTAAAGAACAACTAGAGTGCTAACAGCCTTACTTACGACAAAAAGTATGGCACACCTGAAGCCATCTTGATTGGAATAAACTGGTAACACTTAAAACATTTAATTTAAAAAGGAACAAAATGATGGGGTTCATTTTGTCATAGAAATTATGGTTAGTGCTGTAGAAAGAAAAAGACATGTTTCAAGTGTGATCTCAAATATCTTCCTGTTATATTTCAATAGGAGCAGCCTGTCAGTTGATGCCTTTGTGTTCTACTGCAGCTTCCCAGAGTGTTCTAAAGAACAACTAGAGTGCTAACAGCCTTACTTATGACAAAGGTATGGAACACCTGAAGCCATCTTGATTGGAATAAACTGGTAACACTTAAAACATTTAATTTAAAAAGGAACAAAATGAGGGGGTTCATTTTGTCATAGAAATTATGGTTAGTGCTGTAGAAAGAAAAATTAGGACATGTTTCAAGTGTGATCTCAAATATGTTCCTGTTATATTTCAACAGGAGCAGCCTGCCAGTTGATGTCCTTGTGTTCTACTGCAGCTTCCCAGAGTGTTCTAAAGAACAACTAGAGCGAAAACAGCCTTACTTATGACAAAAGTATGGCACACCTGAAGCCATCTTGATTGGAATAAACCGGTAACACTTAAAACATTTAATTTAAAAAGGAACAAAATGAGGGGGTTCTTTTTGAAATAGAAATTATGGTTAGTGTTGCAGAAAGAAAAATTAGGGCATGTTTTAAGTGAGATCTCAAATCCTCTTCTATTTCATTAGAAAATTCTGACATGCAGACTGAAACAATCACTTTCAATACCAGCAGACTTCCAGTTAACTCCCTGGTGAGCAGTAGCTTTACTACAGTGATCTAATGAGCAACTAGAGTGCTAACATTCTGAATTTATGGCAAATGTGAGAAAACATCTGAATGCCTTCTTGATGGAATCAAAGTAAAAAACTGAAAGCATTTCCTACTGAGGAGACTGCAGTAAATGAGGAAATTAGGAAACTTCATAACAAAGAAGTCTTCCAAGATGGCCACCAGTGAAAAAAGAGCCCAAATGTAGCACAAATATTACCCAGATGTAGCCCACATATAGCCCAATGACAAAAGTGTGCAAAACACTTTTTATTTTTAGTTTTTTTGCAGTTTTATGTAGTGCAGACTGGTCAGGTATTGGAGCGTTGCATCTTAAAACATGACCCCCCTACACTACAAAAACACCACTACACTACCCTAAACCCTAAAACACTACCCCCAGCATGACCCCCTACACTACACAAACACCACTGCACTACCCTAAACCCTAAAACACTACCCCCAGCACGACCCCCTACACTACCCAAAAACCACTGCACTAACCTAAATCCTAAAACACTACCCCCAGCACGAATCCCCTACACTACCCAAACACCACTGCACTACCCTAAAACATGACCCCTACACTACACAAACACTACTGCACTACCCTAAACCCTAAAACACTACCCCCAGCACGACCCCTACACTACACAAGCACCACTGCACTACCCTAAACCCTAAAACACAACCCCCAGCATGACCCCCTATACTACACAAACACCACTGCACTACCCTAAACCCTAAAACACTACCCCCAGCACGACCCCCTACACTACCCAAACACCACTGCACTACCCTAAAACACGACCCCTACACTACACAAACACCACTGCACAACCCTAAACCCTAAAACACTACCCCCAGCACGACCCCCTACACTACCCGAACACCACTGCACTGCGCTAAACCCTGAAACACCAGCCCCAGCACGACCCCCTACACTGCCCGAACACCACTGCACTGCCCTAAACCGTGAAACACCAGCCTCAGCACGACCCCCTACACTGCCTGAATACCACTGCACTGCCCTAAACCCTGAAACACCACCCCCAGCACGACCCCCTACACTGCCCGAACACCACTGCACTGCCCTAAACCCTGAAACACCACCCCTGCACGACCCCCTACACTGCCCGAACACTACTGCACTGCCCTAAACCCTGAAACACCATCCCCAGCACGACCCCCTACACTGCACGAACACCACTGCACTGCCCTAAACCCTGAAACACTACCCCCAGCAAGACCCCCTACACTGCCCGAACACCACTGCACTGCCCTAAACCCTGAAACACTACCCCCAGCAAGACCCCTACACTGCCCGAACACCACTGCCCTAAACCCTGAAACACCACCCCCAGCAAGACCCCTACACTGCCCGAACACCACTGCACTGCCCTAAACCCTGAAACACCACCCCCAGCACGACCCCTACACTGCCCGAACATCACTGCACTGCCCTAAACCCTGAAACACCACCCCCCCTGCACGACCCCCTACACTGCCCGAACACCACTGCACTGCCCTAAACCCTGAAACACCACCCCCAGCACGACCCCCTACACTGCCCGAACACCACTGCACTGCCCTAAACCCTGAAACACCACCCCCTGCATGACCCCTACACTGCCCGAACACTACTGCACTGCCCTAAACCCTGAAACACCACCCCCTGCACGACCCCCTACACTGCCCGAACACTACTGCACTGCCCTAAACCCTGAAACACCATCCCCAGCACGACCCCCTACACTGCACGAACACCACTGCACTGCCCTAAACCCTGAAACACTACCCCCAGCAAGACCCCCTACACTGCCCGAAAACAACTGCACTGCCCTAAACCCTGAAACATCACCCCCAGAAAGACCCCCTACACTGCCCGAACACCACTGCCCTAAACCCTGAAACACCACCACCAGCAAGACCCCCTACACTGCCCGAACACCACTGCCCTATACCCTGAAACACCAGCCCCAGCACGACCCCCTACACTGCCCGAACACCACTGCACTGCCCTAAACCCTGAAACACCACCCCTGCATGACCCCCTACACTGCCCGAACACCACTGCACTGCCCTAAACCCTGAAACACCACCCCAGCATGACCCCCTACACTGCCCAAACACCACTGCACTGCCCTAAACCCTGAAACACCACCCCCTGCACGACCCCCTACACTGCCCGAACACTACTGCACTCCCCTAAACACTGAAACACCACCCCCAGCACGACCCCCTATACTGCACGAACACCACAGCATTGCACTAAACCCTGAAACACTACCCCCAGCAAGACCCCCTACACTGCCCGAACACCACTGCACTGTCCTAAACCCTGAAACATCACCCCCAGCAAGACCCCTACACTGCCCGAACACCACTGCCCCAAACCCTGAAACACCACCCCCAGCACGACCCCCTACACTGCCCGAACACCACTGCTCTGCCCAAAACCCTGAAACACCAGCCCCAGCACGACTCCCTACACTCCCCGAACACCACTGCACTGCCCTAAATCCTGAAACACCAGCCCCAGCACGACCCCCTACACTGCCCGAACACCACTGCACTGCCCTAAACCCTAAAACACCACCCCCAGCACGACCCCCTACACTGCCCGAACACCACTGCACTGCCCTAAACCCTGAAACACCAGCCCCAGCACGACCGCCTACACTGCCCAAAAACCACTGCACTGCCCTAAACCCTGAAACACCAGCACCAGCACGACCCCCTACACTGCCCGAACACCACTGCACTGCCCTAAACCCTCAAACACCAGCCCCAGCACAACCCCCTACACTGCCCGAACACCACTGCACTGCCCTAAACCCTGAAACACCAGCCCCAGCAAGACCCCCTACACTGCCCGAACACCACTACACTGCCCTAAACCCTGAAACACCACCCCAGCAAGACCCCCTACACTGCCCGAACACCACTGCACTAAACCCTGAAACACCACCCCCAGCAAGACCACCTACACTGGCCGAACACCACTGCACTGCCCTAAACCCTGAAACACCACCCCCTGCACGACCCCCTACACTGCCCAAACACCACTGCACTGCCCTAAACCCTGAAACACCACCCCCTGCACGACCCCCTACACTGCCCAAACACCACTGTACTGCCCTAAACCCTGAAACACCACCCCTCAGCACGACACCCTACACTGCCCGAACACCACTGCACTGCCCTAAACCCTGAAACACCACCCCCAGCACGACCCCCTACACTGCCCGAACACCACTGCACTGCCCTAAACCCTGAAACACCACCCCCTGCACGACCCCCTACACTGCCGGAACACCACTGCACTCCCCTAAACCCTGAAACACCACCCCCAGCACGACCCCCTACACTGCCCGAACACCACTGCACTAAACCCTGAAACACCACCCCCAGCAAGACCACCTACACTGGCTGAACACCACTGCCCTAAACCCTGAAACACCACCCCCTGCACGACCCCCTACACTGCCCAAACACCACTGCACTGCCCTAAACCCTGAAACACCACCCCTTGCACGACTCCCTACACTGCCCGAACACCACTGCACTGCCCTAAACCCTGAAACACCACCCCTCAGCACGACACCCTACACTGCCCGAACACCACTGCACTGCCCTAAACTCTGAAACACCACCCCAGCACGACCCCCTACACTGCCCAAACACCACTGCACTGCCCTAAACCCTGAAACACCACCCTCTGCATGACCCCCTACACTGCCGGAACACCACTGCACTGCCCTAAACCCTGAAACTTCACCCCCAGCACGACCCCCTACACTGCCCGAACACCACTGCACTGCCCTAAACCCTGAAATATCACCCCCAGCAAGACCCCCTACACTGCCTGAACACCACTGCCCTAAACCCTGAAACACCACCCCCAGCAAGACCCCCTACACTGCCCGAACACCACTGCACTGCCCTAAACCCTGAAACACCACCTCCAGCACAACCCCCTACACTGCCTGAACACCATTGCTCTGCCCTAAACCCTGAAACACTAGCCCCAGCACGACCCCCTACACTGACAGAACACCACTGCACCTCCCTAAACCCTGAAACACCAGCCCCAGCATGACCCCCTACACTGCCCGAACACCACTGTACAGCCCTAAACCCTGAAACACCAGCCCCAGCACGACCCCATACACTGCCCGAACACCACTGCACTGCCCTAAACCCTGAAACACCACCCCCTGCACGACCCCCTACACTGCCCGAACACCACTGCACTGTCCTAAACCCTGAAACACCACCCCCTGCACCACCCCCTACACTGCCCGAACACCACTGCACTGCCCTAAACCCTGAAACACCACCCCCTGCACCGCCCCCTACACTGCCCGAACACCACTGCACTGCCCTAAACCCTGAAACACCACCCCCAGCATGACCCCCTTTACTGCTCGAACATCACTGCACTGCCCCAAACCCTGAAACACCACCCCCAGCACGACCCCCTACACTGCCCGAACACCACTGCCCTAAACCCTGAAACACCACCCCCTGCACGACCCCTACACTGCCCGAACGCCACTGCACTGCCCTAAACCCTGAAACACCACCCTCTGCACTACCCCCTACACTGCCCGAACACCACTGCCCTGCCCTAAACCCTGAAACACCACCCCCAGCACGACCCCCTACACTGCCTGAAGACCACTGCGCTGCCCTAACCCTAAAACACCACCCCCAGCACAACCCCCTACACTGCCCGAACACCACAGCACTGCCCTTAACCCTAGAGCACTACCCCCAGCACTACCCCCTACACTACCCAAACACCACTGCACTACCCTAAACCCTAAAATTCTCCCCCCAGCACGACCCCCTACACTACCCGAACACAACTGCACTGCCCTAAACCCTCAAACACTCCCCCAGCATGACCCCCTACACTACCCAAAAACCACTGCACTGCCCTAAACCCTAAAACACTCCCCCCAGCACGTCCCCCTAGCCTACCCGAACACCACTGCACTGCCCTAAACCCTGAAACACTCCCCCCAGCACGACCCCCTACACTACCCGAACACGACTTCACTGCCCTAAACCCTCAAACACTACCCCAGCACGACCCCCTACACTACCCAAAAACCACTGCACTGCCCTAAACCCTAAAACACTCCCCCCAGCACGACCCCCTACACTACTCGAACACCACTGCACTGCCCTAAACCCTGAAACACTCCCCCAGCACGACCCCCTACACTACCCAAACACCAATGCACTACCCTAATCCCTAAAACACTACCCCCGCACGACCCCCTACACTACCCATAGACCACTGCACTACCCTAAACCCTAAAACACTACCCCCGCATGACTCCCTACACTACCCAAAGACCACTGCACTACCCTAAACCCTAAAACACGACCTCCTACACTACACAAACACCACTGCACTACCCTAAACCCTAAAACACTACCCCTACACTACACAAACACCACTGCACTACCCTAAACCCTACAAAACTACCCCCAGCACGAACCCCTACCCTACCCAAACACCACTGCACTACCCTAAACCCTAAAACACTAGCCCCAGCAGTACCCCTACACTACCCAAACACCACTGCACTACCCTAAACCCTAAAACACTACCCCCAGCAGTACCCCCTACACTACCAAAACACCATTGCACTACCCTAAACCCTAAAACACTACCCCCAGCAGTACCCCCTACACTACCCAAACACCTCTGCACTACCCTAAATCACTACCCCCAGCACGACCCCCTACACTACCCAAACACCACTGCACTACCCTAAACCCTAAAACACTACCCCCAGCACGACCCCCTACACTACCCAAACACCACTGCACTACCCTAAACCCTAAAACACTCCCCCAGCACGACTCCCTACACTACCCAAACACCACTGCACTACCCTAAACCCTAAATCTACCCCCAGCATGACCCCCTACACTACACAAACACCACTGCACTACCCTAAACCCTAAAACACTACCCCCAGCACGACCCTCTTCACTACCTAAACACAACTGCACAATTTGTTACAGGCGTTGCAACGCAGGCCTGTGGTGCTTACTGGAAGTACCTGGTGGGCTAGTTGGGCCCCAGGGACCCTCAGGATTCAAGGTGACCTAATCCCCCAACTTATAACGCTCCACGGGGCGCGTTTGCACAGTGGTGAAGGGAGGGGGCGGGGCCTCAGGTGACATGTGCGCAAACACGCCCTGTGGTGCGTTTTAAGTTGGGGAATTAATTCCGTTTGAATCCTGAGGGACCCTGGGGGCCAACTAGCCCACCAGGTACCTTCAGTAAGCACAACAGAATTGTGTTGCAGAGAGGTGAAAAAAGGTGAGTGGCCTCGGAACGCCTCTCTGCAACTCAGCTCTGTGGTCCTAACTGTAGGTACCTGGGGGGCTAGTTGGGCCCCAGGGACCCTCAGGATTCAAGGGGACTTAATCCCGCAACTTAAAACGCGCCACGGGGCGCGTTTGCACACATGTCACCACAGGCCCCCCTCCCTTCACCACTGTGCAAACGAGCCCTGTAGCGCGTTTTAAGAGGTAGTTTTAATCCCCCTGCCCTATTATGTACTAGGGACTTGCAGAGGAGGTCATGCTAATCACAGGGGTACCCCAACGCATAGTGTTCCCTAGTGTATGTAGGTGTTTTCACTGTATTCTAAGTGTCTTTTAGCAAAGCACTGGCTCTGGTTAGTCAGAGTCAGTTACCACCAGTACCCGTCTGAAAAAGTTGTGGGCACAGGATGATTTTGCAACAAGGCCTCTTTCTGCTCCTCTGTTGGTTCTTTCTGCACATCTTTTGCTTCTTTCTGTGCGTTTTTCTTCTTTCTTCACATGTCCTACCTCTGTAGGCATAGTTAGAAACTAGCATTTAAAAAACCTTTGAAATTCACTTAAAAATCATAGGTTTCAGGCACGTTATAGTTAGAAATTAGCATTTAAAAAACCTTTGAAATTCACTGAAAAAACCATAGGTTTTAGGGACAGTTATAGTTAGTTGGACATTTCACTCGTACAAAACCATAGAAATTCCCCCGTTATAGTTAGTTCAGCTAACTATAACTCGCGCCCCTGCAATGCACTGCTGATGACATCACATATTACATCACTCATGACATGGTCAGTGACATCACTGATGACATCACTGATGACATCTCAAATGACATCACTGATGACATCATCCATGTGATAATTTCATGCATCTTCTCACACCCTAATATAACTTTTGATACACCCACTCTCAATTACAGACTGCCATTCTCAAAACCATAGACACTCCAACACCAAAAACTACATACCCACTCACTGATTCTTAGGTCTACACACACATCCACTCACTCACCCGTACAGTCACTCATACTTACTGTCACTCAGTACAGGACTATCATATGCACTCATACACCAATATAAACACTCACACACCGCCACTCATCCATAGAGGTACTCACACACCTAGTCAGTCATGCAAAAAATTAATCACACACCCATTTACTCACCTATACAGTTATACACACACCAGCTCACTTACTCATACAAATACTAGCACATTCTTATGCTCTTATACAATAACTGATACAAGCACACACGCATCCATACAGCCACTCTCACTATCACACACTCTCACTTATAGCCATTTAAATACTCTAACACACATATATACTGCCTTTTACATATGTAGTTACTCGCACATGTACCACTGAGATATACATTCACTCACTAACACACCCATACACACACTCACCCACCCAAGCAGTCCATCACAGATGCACTCTTGAAATCATGCACCCAGTGAATCACCCACTCACACATCTATGTACAGAGTCACACACACCCCACCCACACAAACACTCAGGCAGCCATACAGATACTCAGAGAACCAATCAATAACCCATATAGACACTCATGTAGCTATTCGCAAATCCATGCATCCACTTACACACCAACAAACAGACGGATACAGACATTCACACAGTTTAGTCACTAACCCATGCATTCAGTAAGATACGTTTAATCACTCACTTGTAGAGTCAGTCACTCACGTACTAAATGATCCATTCAGACACTTATACACCCACTCATTCTCCAATACACCTTTCCCTATATATATTAAACATATTTAAACTTTACAGAAACACACAGTCACTGGATGATGTCATCAGTGATGTCATCAGTGATGTCACTGACCATGTCATGAGTGATGTAATATGTGACGTCATCAGCAGTGCATTGCGGGGGCGCGAGTTATAGTTAGCTGAACTAACTATAACAGGGGAATTTCTATGGTTTTGTACGAGTGAAATGTCCAACTAACTATAACTGTCCCTAAAACCTATGGTTTTTTCAGTGAATATATATATATACATACATACATACATATATATTTTGCCCGTAAGTTCGACACCTTTAGAAAAGCTACTGAAAATAAAAGGATGCAAGAGACACAACATGAAGATAGGAGTCAGCCATTGGCAGGAGCAACCTCTACCTCCGACCTAAGTTCAGCGCTAGAAAGCGAGTCAGAGACAGAAGGTCAAAGGAATCGATCTAACCAAAATGTTATCAAGCCAACATTGGGAGAGGAATTAGACTATATAAGACGCAGCAGAAGAGAAACATTGCGCCCGAGGAATGTACCGACAAAAAACGGAGGACCCAAAGAAGGAGGGAGAGGAGAAAAGCAGCAGGAAAGCGCCAGTGCCAAGCGTCCGGCAAGAGTACGGGGAGCTTGGAAACGCAATTAAGTATGGCAGCAAAGTGCCCCGAAGCACCCACAAATGCCAACACTATTATCAATGTGGCAAACATAGATCTAAGTGCTGCAGAACAACAATTACTTTCCTTGGGCCTCTCATTTTGTCCTGAGACAAACTTTAATTACACACAGACGCAAGCGGATATTTATAGGTTTATCAGAAAGCTCAAGCTGAAAAAATATCATCAGCTACAGTCTCAAAGTAAGGAAAAAACAAATAGTGTAATTGTAACAACTATTGCCAACAGTCCCAATTTGATAGCTGCTGACTATAATGTGCTAAGGGATTTGCAAGATTTGCACAAGGAAAGTAGAGTCACAAATGAAAGAAGAGTACAGGAGGAATCCCGCAATGACTCTCAGGGTAGTGGTGTACTGGAAATGGAAACTTGGGTCAAACCCATTACACATTTCAAGGAAAAATCTAAATTTACTCCAATTATGGCGAGGGATTCCTTGGATATATTCAATGAGCAAATAGTGGCACAGATAAAAAAACTCAATATCAGTATTAACAAAACTAAATAGAAAATTACAGATCAGGAAAGAAGGTATGGCCAACTCATTGAAAAACTAAGAAAGGAAAAGGAGGTTGTCGTCAGAAACTCTGATAAAGGAGGAAACATTGTTTTGTGGCCCCTAAAAGAGTATATGACTGAGGAAATGGGCCAGCTAAATGATATGGAATGTTATAGAAAGAGCTCTTTCCAAAAGTTCAAAAGCACACATGACTGTTTTTTACCAAAACTGCTGGCTTGGAAAAATTTGGGTATGTTGAACAATGATGAATATAAATACCTCAAAAAAGAACACCCCACCATCCCTAAGATATATTTTATCCCGAAAGTGCATAAGGACAGATACAAGCCACCGGGAAGACCGATTATAGCGGCCTGTGAAGGACCATTTGAGAACATGTCACGTTACATCGATTTTTTCCTACAAGACCATGTCCATAATTTAGAATCCTATGTGCAAGACACTAGTGATTTTTTACGTAAAATTAAAAACATACAATGGCAAAGTGGGTACCAGCTAATAGCACTTGACGTATCGTCTTTTTACACATGTATAAGAAATTGTGATGGAATAAGTGCAACTGAACATTTTTTAGCCAGCAGACCTCTGCAATTTGTACAACATAACAGGATGATAATTGATTTGTTAACCTTCTGTCTGAACAATAATCTTTTCCTTTTTAAGAATCAGGTATATCAACAGGGTCAGGGAGTAGCGATGGGAGCCAGCTTCTCCCCCAGCTATGCATGTTTGTTCATGGGCTGGTGAGAGGAGCTGGTCCTCAAGAGGCAATATGACCACATTTGCAAGGAAAAAATAATCTGTTGGCTTAGATTTATAGATGACTTATTCATAGTATGGCACGGTACGGAACAGAGTGCCAATGAATTCATTGAACAGCTCAACATCAATGATGTCAACTTAAAGTTCACGTCCTGTATAAGTGAGGAAAGTGTAACCTTTTTAGACGTGCAAATCACAATAGTCAATAATACTATGTCAACAACCTTGCATCGAAAAAAGACTGCGGGCAATGCGTTATTACACGCATCCAGCGCACATCCTCCTCATCTGATAGAAAGCATCCCCTATGGGGAGATGCTGCGAATATGGAGGATATGCAGTAATGACAAGGACTGTGAAAGTAAACAAAATGAGAGTAAAGAACGATTTCTGGAAAGGGGATACAGGAATAGAACCATAGATAAAGCCATGGCAAAATATAGGCAGAAACCCAGGGAAGATTTACTCACACAGAGAATGAGGCCAGAAGGAGCAACCAGTAACATCTTGGATGCACCTTATGAACCCATAAGACTTATTCTGTCACTATCAAGGCAGGAGAAGCAGATTAGGGGGATCATGAGATGCAGTTGGCCCATTATATTAGATGATCCAATAATCGGGCAATTCCTCCCTAAGAAACCATCTATAACCTTCAGACAAACAGCATCAATGGGAAATGCCCTAGTGAGAAATAATCCTGAGGATCATGGCTTATATCTAGAAAAGGGTTTTTTAAATGTTCGAGTTGTAAGGCATGTCAGTTTGGTGTTAATAAATCTTCATATTGCACAGCTTTTAATGATAGTCCTCAGACCATCAATTAACACTTGACCTGTAGAACAGAGTATGCAATCTATGCTCCAGAATAAATCAAAGTATAGATATATATATATTTTCTAGCAATTGAGTTGTATATTTATTGATATTTATATGTATTTATTTATTTAATTGCATATTCTATGTCTATGTTTACAACTGTGGGAATCAATTGCATGTAAAATGAAAATAATTAGGTTTTATCTTGTCCCATATATACTTGCTTAGTTTGCACATGCTATGTTTTGCACCATAAATTTACTGACAGGGCACGTTTTGTGATATACAAAAAGACATTAAGTCATCATAAGGTGCCTCTGACATATGTGGAAACATAGGATTTGGAAATTCCTTCTTTTCTTAATTTTAGCACTAGCACGTTCATTGGTTTTAGCACTTTTGTAGGGTATTTAAATTGAATGGTACTTTATTCGGTCTTAATCAGTCATATGAAGGGATTTGGAAATAATTGAGATATGGGTGATTGTCCTAAGCAGCATTTATGCCAAGGAAATTTTAGAAATATGTATCAGTATTAACCTGGTTTTTTGTTTCTATATTATGTATTTAAACAGATTAATGAATACATTTTATGAATTTACAAATAGGCATTTAAGCAAATGACTGTATCACCAATGCACACAGAAAACAATTTGAGCATTTAAGTATATATTTCTTCCATTTCCATTAATTGACTGGTATGTACTGGCACTTTAAATAAGGCGATCATACTTCCTAACACTGTCATGTGATCAAGGCAGGCGACTGCCGTAACGTGTAATGGCGAAACTGTTTGTGCGTCAATAAAACAAAAAGATATGCACAATATCTGGGTCCGCTCTCGTTTGTCTGGAACGACTGGTGTGAACGAGGAATCGTCATATATATATATATATATACATACATACATACATATATATATATATATATAATATATATATATATAAATATATATACACATATATATACACATCTATACATATATATATATATATATATATATATACATGAGGCATGAATTTTTTTCAAATTAGCCCCTATTAGTTATTTCATTGTACATCACCCTTAATTCCCAAAAATTATTTTATTTATTACACATGAAAAGAATATGAGCCAAGTTTCAGATTTCAGCATGCATGAAACTTTAGTTATGTTGGTGTAATTTTCCAATTTGAGTTAACACTAAGGGGCCGATTATGATGTCGGTTGGAAAGGCTCTGAATGGCATTCCCTTCGTCCCAATCCGATTTGGAACCCGCCTTTCCGAACGACTGATTACGATGTTCGAAAAGCGCTCTGTCTTTCCGACTTGGTTTTATGACCCATGTACAATCGGTTTCGGCGGCTTGTTTTGGCAAAATCAAAATTATCAGGAAATGTATACATTTTCTGGCTGACTCAACCCGCAAAACCGTGGTCCACGCTCTAATCACCTCCCACCTTAATTATGCGAACGGCCTGTACATGGGTTTGCCGCTTGGTCTGATCCATAGACTCCAGATCATTCAAAATGCGGCAGCCCGACTGGTCTGCGGGGCCCCGCTTCGACACCACATCACTCCTTATCTCAGGCGACTACACTGGCTGCCTATAGCCAAGCGAATTGAATTTAAGGCCCTGACATTTGCCTTTCGTGCAGACCAAGGGAGAGGGCCTATCTATCTTAGGAGGAGACTCCGCCCTTATCAACAAGACAGACCTTTAAGATCCAACCTCAAACGCTTTCTCTCCACACCACGCTTTGCGAAAGCAAGAATGGGTGGCAGAACGTTTGAGGTGCGTACCACCAAATTTGGAATAACCTCCCCCCAACTTACGCATGATGCAGTCCGAACAGGAATTCAGAAAGGCCTTAAAAACCTGGCTTTTAGTCGGAATGACTTGTCTTGCGTTGTCCTCTGCCCTGCTCACTGTCTGATATAGCGCCGGGACACCCCATGTGGGGTAGCTGCGAGCTCTACAAATCTCTTTTATTATTATTATTGGTTCCGAACTGCATTCGGAGTAACCGAGTCAGTTGGAGCCGACTCATACAGGTCTACGGACCGCATTTCCGACCGAGCAATTAGGATGTCAGATTCGGACAGCCTTTCCGAATTGGTTGTTCTGACATGGATCGGCTGTCGGAACCTGACTTTGGGGGCCTGTAGCAGGCCACTCTTCACCCCGGGTCCTCCGAATGGGGCCCGTGGGGCTACCCATGTGTCCCCCCTGTACAACCATGCACAGTGTGGCAGGCACCATGGGGTGTCCGCCACAGGGTGCAAGGTTCTTCCCAACCACCCCTTTTTTCAATGGCAACCTGTGTTGTCATTCGGAACACATGTTCCCATTGTAGTCAATGCTAGTCCGACCGAACGATGTTCGGAAGCTTCGTAAGCGGTCGGTCGGACTCACAGAACACGATTCAGTCGGAAACGATTCTGAAACCGATTCGTTTGGAATGTTATATCCTGCATAGATGCCCTAATGTAGACCCGTTCGTACATGCCCTAAAATGGACGTATTCATATTTACCCTAATATGGTCATATTCGTACTTGCCCAATTATGGTCATGGCCGCATATGCCCAATTATGGTCACAACTGTACATGTCCTATTATAGTATGATTCCTTATATAGGCATGATCTTTCACCTACATTGGTCCCAGCTAGTACACAATGAGCTCTGAGGGCTGAACGTTATCTATCCTGTGGTTTTGAATACAGCAGGGTTCCTCCAAACACAGGCCCACACTGTACTCATTAATTATGTATGGCTTTCTAAGAATACACCACCGCATAATATGTATGTACAAAGTTCACCCCTGACGTCTTCCTCATGTCCAATACAAACCATACTGAGGACCAAGACTCTTTAGGGTATAAATACACCACATCTTGCCTCGGTAAGATAGAGGGAACCGAGACTTCCATGCTGACACACTGACCAGAGATGCTGAGGCTCCTGCATGCAGTCGCTCCAGCTGACACCGGTCTGACACAGCCCTGACGGGATGTCCAACTCGAGACCAGGACGGGGTCCCACATTCTCTCTATTCAGGTATGGGGGTTCGACTAAATCCTAGGAGGATTCTTGGCTCTTAGCTTTTAGACCTACACACATATGCTAGGTACACACAAGTACATCTAGGTAGGCATCGTAGGAGTACGCACACCTTGCATAATGCTTTTATATTCATGTATGTACTCATGATTATCGCAATATGGTAGAACTGTTCTATCCCTTTGCTTTTATTGTACTGCTGATAATATATCTCTGCTATTGTCTGCTGGTAACCGCAGCACATATATTTTACAGTAGAATAACAACTGTTCAATAAATACTTATTGAAATGCCCAACTGTTTATTCTGTGTAACTCTCTGAGACAAACCAAATAAGTGAGCACGAATGACTGAGCGAAAGGTTGTACATTGTTTCCACGATTCTGAGGAATTTGGGTTGTCATGATCTAAGGTTGCCAGAAACTAATCTCTCCCCGATAATAGGAGACACTAGTGGCACTGCGAGCTAGCTAATGCAAAACTAGGCTAACATATACGGTGGGGGTGCACGGAGTCAGTCTGCCACCAAGCCCGCAGTATATGTTATCCAAACGCGCAGGTCCTGCAGGGGTACTATAGGAGCTACATGACATGGCGCAACCAACGTTGGTATTGGTACTTATTTAACAGTAGAATCTGAGTAGTTCAGTCGTGCTATTCTCAGAGAACCTCCTCACAAAACCCCAGAGACGTCTGGAGTGTGTGGGCACAAACTGCTGAGTAGTACGAGAATACTATTTATTGGCTGTTGGTCATTCAAGCTTGAAGGACATATAGTTCCTACAATTGTGCATTTACACCCTATCTTAAAAATTCTTTAACCTCCCTTCTTCCAATTAAAAATGGTGGAAGAAACAGACGAAACAAGGAGAGTTACAACAAACCTTTTCGGTTTAGAAGAAGACCCTGAGGATGCAATACAAATTGCACCAAATTTCAGAAGGGCAGTCACCATAAAACTTCTAGAACATGGCTTAAGAGCCAGGGGTGGTACAGTAATTTTCGTGATTGAGGCACATGAATCCAATAAAACAGAGGTGTTCTATTCTTGGGTTACATTCCCAGCAGCGAATGCAATTACAAATGTATTTCACTACTACCTAGAAGGTGAAACACCAGCAAACTATACTCCTTTTGAGGAGTTAGAGGTTCCGCTCACTTACCAGGAGCATAATTACTGGTTTAAAGGTGTCCTACCCCACGTACGAGGAAGAGCAAGATTAGGCCCGCTCGGAAGAGCAGGGGCCACATGGCCCATATTAGCGGCATACACACCGCATCCTGACATTGACACAATGCCACAGCCAGACTTACTCGTACAACACAGAGATTTAATTAAAATCTACAGAAACCTCACACAATTTGTGATGAGGAGTTTAACAGTTCAGCCTGCACCAGCTGCAGCACAAGACACTCCAGTCCAAGGCACAGTTAATAAAATAACTCCACAAACATTACATGCGATAATGGGCAAAATGCCAGCAAAACGCGAACAAATCCCATTCTGGATAGCTCAGAAAATAACTCAGCTTGAAGCAGTATTCCCGAATACTACAACCAGTGATAAACACAGAATTCTAACAATCTGCTTGCCCATGGGTCTGACACCACGGGTAGAGGACTGCACCTCTTGGGGTTCAGTCTTTGCTGCCATATATACCAGTGTTGTTACAAAAAACAAGGGAACTCAATATGCAATTGGTCAGGGACCTTGGGTACGTTACTGTTTTTAAAGACAATGATTCCTAGACAATTAGGTATAGTGTAAATTAATATAGACCCAATCAGTGCTATATTATCTGTCCAGCCGGACAGTTTTTTAATGTACAATAACTTTATAAAGCAAATAAAACAAAAAAATTCAAGCGGGACACAACTTGCGTCCTGCTGACGTAGACTTACAAACAACATTGAGGGGAGGGGTTCAGGCAAGGAAAGCGTGTCTGTATTTACATTAGATATAAGTACAACAGACAGAATACGTTGCGCACACCATTACAAGTTTAACATTGTAGTATAGTCAATGTATATGGTGTACAGTTGTCGACGACGTTTCGATCCCTATTTTAATCAGTGGGATCATCTTCAGGACATTAGGGTGACATGCCTGTATACAATTGCTCAAATTATTGGAGCTGGTATGCCGGTGGGTCGTAGGCGGATAGTGAAGGGACCGTCTGGCGTGCCTAATAAGCGCCTAAGACGGCGGTGATTTGTGCAATGGCTGCGGGGACCGCAAAATTAAGGAAGGGCACATCTTTGCGTTAAGGGTACCGCAATTATATTGGACCGCGTGCGCGGTCTCCGTGAATATGAAGTCCGAGCGAGTCTCGGCTTCTGAAGAGGTCATAGTCCCCGCGGGTAACACAAGCAACTCCTCAGTGCATTCAGGTATACCAGAACACATGGTATCCCGTCAATAGCAGTAGTACCTGAAGTATTGAAACAGATACAAAATGAGTACGGAGCAGAGCCTGCCCTAAATTTAAGGATGAAGTTGCTAAACAACTTTGAACAGGTCTCAGCCATAATACTAGCTAACATTAAGGGGGAAGCAGCTTCTGTGGCGATCCACCAACGCCTAAGGGAGTTCAGTCCAGTAGATCAACAACACGAACTACCCAAAATAATTGAAACTGCATATGCAGAATTAGGCAGAGGCAGTCTAAGTGGGAAAGCATTAAAACCACAACTGGTGGGCAGTCCTGAAAAGGACACTACAAAGCAGACACCTACTTCTTCTAAAAAGAAGTGGGAAAATAAAAAACAACAAAAGTCTAAAGACAGCAGATCTCAGTCCGGAGGTAGGTCTCCTCAACAGGAGCCCTCTGAAAGGAGGTATAACCTCAGGAATAGGGATAATATAAAAAAAAAACCTGACAGATTTCAGGATACTGTTACTCGTTCCTCTCGTTCCTTTCAGGGTTCAACACGAAACTCCGAGAGGGAAGGACGGTCAGAACACAGACAAGAGGAGCGTACAAAGTCCAGAGACACGCAACGCGCTGCGGACTACGAACCTAAAAAAGAGGATAAACAAAAATAAAAACCTCAGTTCAAAAAGAAGAAGGTAGCAGGTCTCAAGATCAGACATGCCCAGAATTCTGAGGACAGCTTCTGAACGGGGAATGGGCTCTGACGATGCTAGACAGCGCGGCAGAAGTAACGATAGCTCGCCATAACCTGAAGGAATTTCTGGTGACAGCAGAGTTGAGTGAGTATATCACGGTGAAAACACCTAATACTCGGGTAAGTGTCCCACATAAGTTACATGAGATAACACTCCAGATGGAGGGGGACAAGCCCAGAAAAGTTAAAGGTCTCTTTTGGAAAAATCTGTCATCTGGTTATGACATTCTATTAGCAGAACAAGACTGGCCGCCAGCATTCGTCATGGAGTGCCCTAGGGGAGAAACAATAATTTTTCCAGCCTTTTCCGACCTCGTTCCCATTCACCTAAAACATGCATATGCGCAGGAGTGGGCGGTTGCCCTAGCTCCAGCATTATATAAAAATCATGCTGGTTGGGATGAGGATTCAACCCACCACGTGATCCCGTTAAAAGTTTCCCCAAATGCTCAAAGGCAATACCCTATAAAGCAGGAAGCTAAAAAACAAGTCAGGGAGATTCTAGACCAACTTGAATATCAGGGGGTGATAGAAAATTGCACTTCACCTATGAACAATCCTTTGTTTCCCATAGCCAAACCTGACAATACATATCGTCTAGTTTTAGATTACAGACATTTAAACACTTGCACAAAGACATTTGCAGTTCAAAATGCACACAGTGCCGCATTAATGAATAACATTGTGCGCAAAAAATACAAAACAACACTTGATATCTCAAATGGATTTTTCTGCCAAAATATAGCACCTGAAAGCAGGTATCTAACCGCATTCAGTGCGTTAGGGTCCCAACGGCAATTTTGCCGACTCCCCCAAGGGTACAAGAATAGCCTGGGGTTGTTTTCAGCAAGGGTAACAGAGTTACTCCAAAATTTGGATGAAGAAGCATTGTCCTATGTGGATGATATTTATCTGACGGACGATGACTTAAAGAGGCACTTGACCAGGGTGAGCACCATTATTATGGGATTCGCCTCTGAGGGCTATAAATTTAATTAAAAAAAATCAAAAATTGCCCACCTCAATGTCCTGTTTTTAGGATACGAGCTGTCAAGTGAGGGAAAAAGCCTAGCAGCTATCTTTTTAGACAAGTGTGCGCTGCTCCAACCTCCAAAATCATTAAAGAATTTACAATCAATTCTGGGATTCCTAAATTTTGGTCGAACATACATTTTGGATTACGCAGAAAGAGTAAAACCTTTCTACGACTTAATAAAACCTGACTTTTCAGTTAGACAATGGACACAGGAACACACAAATATCCTGCGTTCCCTACAGGAAGACATGATAGCTTCTAAACATTTACAGACACGTGTAAACGCACAGAACTTAAGTGATCCGAGTAATAGCGGGTCAATGCGGGTACACCTATTTAACTTTTAATGAAGGTGAAAAAGTACCAATCGCATACAAATCACACCTGTACACAAACGCAGAGATGTGCTTCACTTCAACAGAAAAAATCCTGACAGCAGTGCAGACCGCTGTAGCAAGAGAAAGAGCTCTGGCTCAGGGTAAACGCATAATTGTCGTAACCCCAGTGCCAGCTTTAGAAGCTGTTACAAAAGCTAGCATTCCAAATGCTAAAGCCTTACATCCAAGATGGATACAATGGGCTCATTCCCTTACTGCAACGGATGTTGAATACAGATTTGATCCAAGTTTAAAAACACAGGCATTCCTGCAATACGAACAAGAATATCCTCTACCAAATGAAATTTTGCCTCTAGATCAGTATGAATACATTATTTACACTGACGGTTCTTTATTTTATTTATTTTTATTTTAAAAGTTTTATATAGCGCTGGCTAGACCCAGAGGTATCAGAGCGCTTTACATGCGTAAGATAATATAAAGCAAACATGGCATACAAGTAGATAAAAGATAATGAAACAACATGTGAAATATACAAATCAAAATAGATAAACAGGTGCAAGAGCTATACACTTCAAGTAATTAGGTAGATGATATTCGGGAAATGGACAAAGATTACTGCACAAATATAACATGGTGATTGGAGATCAAGTGCAGGTCACAGGTTAGGACCCCCAATAATAATTGGGCCAAACATGGCATACAAGTAGATAAAAGATAATGAAAAAAACATGCGAAATATACAAATCAAATAGATAAACAGGGGCAAGAGCTATACATTTCAAGTAATTAGGTAGATGATGTTCAGGAAATGGACAAATATTACTGGACAAATATAACATGGTGATTGGAGATCAAGTGTAGGTCACAGGTTAGGATCCCCAATAATAATTGAGGAGGTGGATTTTGAGGTCTTTTTTAAAGCTGAAATAGGAGGGGTTACAGCGCAGGTTTTTTGGGAGGGCATTCCAGATGATAGGGGCATTACCAGAGAAGGAGCGTGATTGTGTGGATTTCTTTTTATGAAGTGGTGGGATTAGGAGGATGGTGTTGGTGCTTCTCAGAGGTCGTGTGGTGCCCGCAATGAGGAGTTTCTTGGAGAGGTACTGCGGAGTGTTTTGGTGGAGGACTTTATGAGTAATGCAGACAGTTTTGTAGGCAGATCTGCCTTCAATAGGGAGCCATTTAAGAGATTTGAGAGCCGGGGATATATGATCGAAGCGTTTGCAGTCTGTGATGAGCCTGGCTGCAAGGTTGAGCACAGCTTTGATAGGAGCAAGGTGGACCTTGGGGATTCCGTTGAGGATGGCGTTACCATAGTCAATACGTGAAAGAACAAGTGACTGAACTACAAGTTTAAAGTCATCGGTAGGTATAAAGGGTTTGATTTTCTTGAGGTGACGGAGAGTGAAGAAGGCTCCTTTAGCAGAGTTTTTGATGTGGACGTTAAGGGTTAGGGTGTTGTTGATAGAAATACCAAGAGATTTGACGGAGTTGGACAGGGTGAGTGAGCAGTTGAGTGCGTTAAGGTCAGAGATCCAGTATTGAACGGGGAGAGGGTTATTTTTAGGGGAGAAGAGAATGATTTCGGTTTTATTAGGGTTAAGTTTGAGATGATTGGAATGGAACCAGGTTTGGATCTTGGTGAGGGTGTTGTTCAGGTGTAAGATGTCATCATGAGTTTTAATCTTGTAATAGATTTGGGTGTCATCGACGTAGAGGTGGTAGTTGATGCCTGCTTGCTTAAGAATGAGGGTGAGGGGTGCCATAAAGAGGTTAAAGAGGGAGGGAGAGAGAATAGATCCTTGGGGGACTCCAAGGAAGACAGGAGTGGGGTTAGAAAGACAGTTTTGAATTTTGATTTGCTGGGTTCGGTGTTGTAAGTAGGAGACAAACCATTTGTAGGCAGTACCATTAAGGCGGAAACGGGTCCTAAGCACATTAAGTAGGGCTGAATGGTTGACTGTATCGAACGCTGCGGAGAGATCAAGGAGGATAAGAAGGCAAGTCTCGCCATTATCAAGTGAGTGGTGGATGTCATCGACGACATTGAGCATTGCCGTTTCGGTGCTGCAGCCTTTCCTGAAGCCTGATTGAAAGGGGTCGAGTAGGTTGAAGTTTTTGATGTGTTTGTCTAGTTGTAGTAGGACACATTTTTCAAGGACCTTTGAGAGAAGGGGGAGGTTAGTGATGGGGCGGAGATTGTTTAGGTCATTGGGGTCAGCATTGGGGTTCTTGATTATGGGAGAGATTTGTCCAAGTTGAAGGGAGGTGGGGACACAGCCAGTGGAGAGAGAGGTGTTGATGATTGTGGTCAAGTATGGGGTAATGATGTGCTTAAGGGCAGGGACAAGGTTAGAGGGTAAGGGGTCTTTTGTGTGGGAGGGCGGTTTAAGATTACCAATTATTTTAAGGACTTCTAGCTCAGTCACGGGGAGGAAGTTGAGCAAGGAGGCATTATTCTTTAATTGTGAGTTAGGGGAGTTGGTTTCCGGAGATGTGGTAGGGGATAGGTGTGAGGAGTGGTTAGGGGGGTAAGGAAGTAGGCAGGCGAGGAGAGTCGCTGGGGAGCGGTAGAGTAGTGGGTGGAAGAGAGAAGGGGTCAACTGGTCGAGGGGATGTGGAATAGGAATTAGAGGTGAAGACAGGTTTGCATTGGGAGTTGGAGGGGAGCTTTGTGGAAAGGAAGGATTGATCAATTTTGGCTATTTTTTCCGGGAAGAAGTGGGTTCTGCTCAACCAGCCATAGGGAGTAAGCAAGCTTACAGCGCAGCGTGTCCGATTGTTAAAGGTCGCATGCACGATGGAAAGTTCCATCCGAGTTGCACTAAAACACAATCTCTAGGAGACTGCACGGCACAGTTGGCAGAACTCAAAGCACTTATACTGGCACTTATAAATACGGATCACGAATTCCCCACACTTATTGTGTGTGATTCCTTTTACTGTGTACAGTCGTACAATGAATATCTACATCATTGGGAATAAAACGGGTTCAAAGATGCAAAAGGTGGCACAATTAAGCATAAAATGCTATGGGAACAGGCAGTGGAGTTGAGAAACGAACTACCAAGGGCTCACATGATACATACACTGAGTCATCAGCGTGATGGCGTTCACGTTGAAGGGAATTCATTGGCTGATGAAGCCACAAAGAGGGCTGTTCGCACAGCCCCCGTAGCTGCAGTTACTCGTTCAAAGACGAGGAAGGAAGGCGAGATTATGGTAGCTGTCAATGCTTCAAGCAAAGGCAGCACAGCAGTACCTAAAAAATTTCCACTCATGTACTCCTACAAGTTAGATGCACAAAACATTCCATATGCTCAGATTCCTGGAGTGGGGGATAGAGTAATACCAAATATGGATCGTAGGCAAAGCTTAATAGTGGCATCACACAAAGGGACAGGTTCTGTACATTTGGGACTTGATGCAACTGCTTCTTTATTGAAGCAACGCTACTGGTGGCAGTTATTGAGAAGGCAGATAAGAGACTATGTCTGGAACTGCAACATCTGTAAGCAGATGTAAGGGTCCACCACAAGACGTCCATTACAGATACCATTATTAGACAGCATCAGGTTGTCTGTCCGTGTGCGCCCAGCTCAGGTGTCCTCAAGGTCTGGCCTCAGCGCTCGGCTGACGCTCGAACTGTTATAAAAGATTTGCGAGTCTTTATCGGCACATACGCAGTTGGCACGTTACATTCTGACCGTGGTCCGTCGTTTAGCTCTCGGGCTTACAAAGAGGCCATGGAAGGAATAGGCGTAGCATTGCGGTACTCCTCTACGTACCATCCCGAGGGAAATTCTGTTGTGGAGAGGAAAAACCGAGACTTAAAGAAATCTTTAACAGCTAGGGTATTAGGCAAGGGCGGTAGATGGGTCGATCACCTTTATGGGGTACAGCGCGCGCTCAATAATCAGCCAAGAAGCTCTCTAGGAGGTGTCAGTCCTTACGAGGTCCTATTTGGGACAAGAATGTGGGTACCTGATCTTGATTGTGAAGGCACAGTGGCGGAAGAAAAACCATTTGATATCCATGATCGTTTGGCTGTTTTACAGGATCTAAATGAATCCAGGACACAACAAAGTAACGTGCTCCAGAAACACTGAGGAAGTCAAGGCAATTACGGCAAGACCTATCTGGATCCCAAAAATCGGGGATCAAGTCAGAGAGAAGATTGCTGACAAGAAAGAATTTGGGCCATCCTACAGAAAGCCTGTACCGGTCCTTGCAATCCACGGCACAAGACCTGTACTTCTGCCACCTCTTGCCGGAAAAAAGGAGAACAGATTTGTCTCAATTGACTTAATCAAACCACACTATGTGGCTGATACTAAACAGTAGGCCTCGTGGACTCCACAGTAGCAGACGCCCTCCTCTCGCTACAATCCAAGAAGTCCAAACAGAAAGACTCATCACGTTTGAAGAGCCACCTGTATGGAATGATGGACTAAGCAACAATGCTATGGAACTCGTTCCACTTCAACAAGAAGAAAATCAACTTAACAACCAAGTTGCAATCAGACCTAATACAGACATCTACGTCAACATGCCTCGTCAAGAGCAAAATCCAATTTCAACAAATCCCGATGCAATTCCAACAATTGATCGAACTGCTTCTGGCTATTTCATGAACTTTGATACGTTTTCACTGGATCCAAGCGAGCCGGAAACGACGCCAGCCAAAAAATCACTCAAACAGAAACTCACTGACTTTTTGAACTTTTTAGAAAGACTTACCTGGTGTCACCTTGGATAGAACTATGGTATATCACTGGGATTTTATTTTTCATTTTCTGGCTAGGTTTAATAATAACTTTTAGTATGCTTATTAATGGACGATACCTCCAACCAAGCTCTACAGCCCAAAGGGTCAATTTGATTTTAAAACCACACCAGTCTTCACATCGTGAACCAAGAGACTTGTCTTCAGTGAACATCACAGCAGTCCCTTTAACGGACGGTATAGTATGGGACAAGATTGATTATGATGTATTCGGTCCGACTGAACTTTTAAAGCTAAAACATGTATTTAAAATTTCTTTAAGTAATATCATTACCTCCAGTACATTTTCTGATGATTGGGACACTTAAACTGTAAATGCTATGATGTCTGATTTAGAAAAAACTGCTGCATTTCCGAACAACGAAATGTTAGAAGGTACTTCAGACTATGATACATTGTACTGTTACCAACATTTTGGTCATCATTTCTTACACAAATCTATAACACCTAGAAATGTATTTGAGTACCACCAGTGGGAACACTGCCCAACACCTCCAAAAGGTAGTTCACAAGCATTTGCACAGAAATTTACATACTTCTCAGGGTTTAACACATCCGACCCGAAGTCATTTTATTATAAAGTGGTGAAAAATTCAGCTCAGAAAATTATGTTAACAAACACCAAACATATTTACTCTGCATCCTTTCTGAACCAGTTGTCTAAACAGGGTTTTGATCTATGGAAAGACACAATAGATTCCAAATCAATCTGGGGTTCGAGGGACTGGCAAGTCCAGGGAATAGAAGCACTTTTTAGAGCATGCATCATTCCGCAACAGATTTTATTTCTGAATGAAACTGTGCAACAAACAACCTGTCTTGGTTTAGCCAAAGGCAAGGAAATGAACACACCGGGGTTTCCAACACCATCTCAGATCAGTGGGGGGCAGAATTCTACTACACATGGGGTGAGATTAGATGACATTTTCCAGTACAACAGATCAGATCCTGATTGGACAGAATGGCTGGTTTGGCCCATTGACACAAACAAATGTCAACAGAGATTTATGAATACAACCGAAGGGTTTAGTATCCATAGGCCAGATCCATGCTATGTACAAAGACAACACCCAGGGGTAGTGACATCGTATAGTGTTGGGAAGTTGTGCCTTGATTGGCTAGAGACCTCAACACTGACAGAAGTAAAGCACCACTTGACCTTACTCACACCTGACATGGATCTTAGAGATTTTCTACTAGGTCCCAGGAAACGACGTCAGAAACGTTTCATATATGCAGGCCTTTATGCCTACTATAATGAAAACTGGAAAATATCCCAACAAGAGGCCGCAGAAAGAATACGAGAGATAGACCGTATTAACTTAGAAAATGCATTGGCAGTGGTGGATAATGGGTTAACTACTTTGACCTCCAGGATTTACTCCTTAGGCAACATTGTGTCCTCGGCAATCGACATATTAGAACAAGATCTGGCCTTGTTACAACACGGGCAATCTCAGCTACGTTCTATTATGATGTTAAGCTGGACGCTGCAATCTTTGCGTGCAGGCTATGTGCCATGGCGTTTTATAAACACCACGTCTCTGTTTTCAGAATACAGTCTAACTGATAAACAGACAGAAATGGCACAAAGGGGAGCCTAATATACAATGTTGCGTATTGAGAAACTGGAAAGGCTACCTTTCACTGTAGCCGAATCACCATCAACAGAATGGCTAATTCATGGCCAAATCACTCTGCCGGTCACTACGTTTCAGTTTCAATATTGCCTTGAGCAGAGGCAGGCAGGCAAATATGAGAAAATGGGTAAGGGATACATCAAGGAAACTTGGAAGTTACCATATAGATACCGATGCCGGAATGGGGATCGAGAAGTGTATCTAAGTGGTACAAACTGCAAGAACGCTTTGAGCGGTTCTCTCATGTGTCAGGATATTTCTCTACACAGAGCCTGCAGTGGTTCAGTGGCGAACTTATCTTGTCACATGTCAGGGACCCCAGCAGCCATGATCACGCCGGTTTTCCAGCTGCTCTCGAATGGGAGTTACTTAATGCTAAATGATCAAGGTTGTTGTGGGATGCTTCCGGGCGTCGCATATCTAGTAACTGTTAACTCCAGGGTTACTTGCTGTATGCAAGTATTGTTTCCGCCACTGAACACAGTCAGGGAGGCGCCGTTATGGCCTTCGCTGAATGTTTCTTTTATACAGTTTGATACTCTGAGCAGATTGAAAGCCATGCTTTTACAGCAACCCGTGCCCTTAACCTCCGCTCGAGAAACCTATGAACTTCAAGTTGCAAGGTCCTCGACTGAGATACAGGCACTCATACGTACAAACTGCCCCATTCATTTCGCAGAAATGGTGGGACGTTTCTTCAATATGTCTGATACGAGCGGAATTGTACACCTATTTAAGACCATAGGGTCAGGACTGTTAAGCACCTTTCAGACAGTCCTCGGAGTAATCCCAAATTTTATACACTCTGTATTGGGAAGCCTATTTGGAGGTTTCCCGCTCATCCTGTTCCTAATCGCAGGAATCCTGATTGTAATATTGCTGCTACGCAATGGACGGCCCACTTCCCGAGGGAATGGTGAACACGCTCCTGGAGTGGAAATACCGTGAACGCATGGTACAACTTCTGGGCATTTCTTGCCTGCAAGAACTCAATGCCTCCTGGTTTCTATCATTTAGACCAGTCTGGATAGACTGCATCTTACCTGTGCTTCGATGCCTGTTCTGTGGAGAAGAATGCACATTGGATCTTTGTCTAACTTTTCCATCAGATGCGCCTCCGGACACGGATGCAATGCTGAACCCCATAAAGGCCTACGCCCTGCGTTGTCCTCAGCGGCTTCCGATTCTGATGAATGCATTCCTGGAGAATCCACAGGTGCCGTTCGCTCCTGCTGGGTTAGGTGACTCCTCCACAGGCACCCATGTTACAACTGCCGCACAAGCTGCCGCAGCACCGACTGTTGGCAGTACTACATTCCATCTATGTGCGATTGACGTTCTCTGTGAGGAGTTGGATTTGTCATCTACAGCAGCTGGCACCGATAATATTGAGCTTCCCAGCCAGGACGCGTAATCTTGAATTGGCTCATCGTGTCCTGGGAAAGAATTCGGCTTCTTCACTCGTTTCAAAATAAACGATCTAAATTTGGAACATTTTCTTACATTGACACTTTCACTTGAGAAAAAGCATGGCCTTCTCCTGCTTATGGTGATACAACTTCTATAGAGAGACGATATTGGCTTTTAAGTGGCAACTAGAAAAAGCTGAATTTGAACATTTGTTTTTAAGCACCAAAATATTTTAACGATTTTTTAGAACCATGTTTTTACTTGCTTTTAAAAATGTTTTTAAATTGTCTAGATTTTAAGTATGGTCATTTATTATGGTCATTTATTATCCAGTTCGGAAGAGGAGTGGGTGTTATATCCCGCATAGATGCCCTAATGTAGACCTGTTCGTACATGCCCTAAAATGGACGTATTCATATTTACCCTAATATGGTCATATTCGTACTTGCCCAATTATGGTCATGGCCGCTAATGCCAATTATGGTCACAACTGTACATGTCCTATTGTAGTATGATTCCTTATATAGGCATGATCTTTCACCTACATTGGTCCCAGCTAGTACACAACGAGCTCTGAGGGCTGAACGATAGCTATCCTGTGGTTTTGAATACAGCAGGGTTCCTCCAAACACAGGCCCACACTGTACTCATTAATTATGTATGGCTTTCTAAGAATACACCACCGGCATAATATGTATGTACAAAGTTCACCCCTGACGTCTTCCTCATGTCCAATACAAACCATACTGAGGACCGAGACTCTTTAGGGTATAAATACACCACATCTTGCCCCGGTAAGATAGAGGGAACCGAGACTTCCATGCTGACACTGTCACTGACCAGAGACGCTGAGGCTCCTGCATGCAGTCGCTCCAGCTGACAGCGGTCTGACACAGCCCTGACGGGGTGTCCAACTCGAGACCAGGACGGGGTCCCACACTCTCTCTATTCAGGTATGGGGGTTCGACTAAATCCTAGGAGGATTCTTGGCTCTTAGCTTTCAGACCTACACACATATGCTAGGTACACACAAGTACATCTAGGTAGGCATCGTAGGAGTACGCACACCTTGCATAATGCTTTTATATTCATGTATGTACTCATGATTATCGCAATATGGTAGAACTGTTCTATCCCTTTGCTTTTATCGTACTGCTGATAATATATCTCTGCTATTGTCTGCTGGTTACCGCAGCACATATATTTTACACTATAATAACAACTGTTCAATAAATACTTATTGAAACGCCCGACTGTTTATTCTGTGTAACTCTCTGAGACAAACCGAATAAGTGAGCACAAATGACTGAGCGAAAGGTAGTACATTGTTTCCACGATTCTGAGGAATTTGGGTAGTCATGATCTAAGGTTGCTAGAAACTAATCTCTCGCCGATAAGAGGAGACACTAGTGGTACTTCGAGCTAGCTAATGCAAAACTAGGCTAACATATACGGTGGGGGTGCACGGAGTCAGTCTGCCACCAAGTCCGCAGTATATGTTATCCAAACGCGCAGGTCCTGCAGGGGTACTATAGGAGCTACACAACAGGAAGAGTTTCCGACTGAAATCGTAATCGGCCCCTAAGTATGCAAATTTCTTGACATTTTACATGATGTGAAATTCAACTTTTTTTCTTAGGGAGAGTTGCTTAAGTTGTAAATGTGTTGCTGAGTCATTTTCTCCTCGAACCAGTCTCCTGCCTTGATCTAGCATCATTGTATTCGATTTAAAATTCTCAATCAGAATATTTAGTAAAGTTACCTGCAAAATGTATTCACATAATATGTATACTTTGCCAAAATTACCTATATTTCGCAAAAACAAAACTACAAATATCACACACACACCCTTTCTTTGTCATTTTCCCAAGTTCATTACTTTCCAGTAAGACTGCCACTTGCAGTTTTAGTGGGCACCATTGCAAAAATATTATCATTTTGTATTGAACAAATAATGACATTCTTCCACTATCGGCTAAACCACAGGAAATTATGCTTCTCAGTGCCTCCATTTATGACGTCAACAAGAATTACCATTTCCTGCTTTGCCTAAATTTGGCATAGTTGTTTTGGAATTCTGTTACTGTTACACCTGTAATCCAATAAAGAGCATGCTGACTGTTAGACCTGGCATATCTTGGCGTGATTTCCCCTGACTTTTTGCCTCTACCTTCTTTGCTTTTAGATGCTTTGGGTACTATGCCACTGCTGATCAGTGTCAAAGTACAGTAGTTCCCTGTGTAAAGTGTAATGGTAATTGGTTGGCCATGATTGGTATGTTTCCCTTACTAGTAGAGTCCCTAGTGATGTGCACTGTGTTTGCCAGGGCTAGTAATGCAAAGGGTGCGCGGAGAAGGGAACTCAGGCCTGCAGTGTAGGGCCTGCGCGCAGTTTGCTAAGTTAGCATGTTGTCCTGTCAAGTGCAACCACTTGTCAGGCCTTACTTTCCCTTTTGCGTACACTGTGGGCACCCCTGTGGTAGGTCCAAGGTAACCCCTGGGCAGGGTGCCGTGTAGGTAAAAGGCAGGACATATACTGAGGTGTGTGTTATGTCCTGTGAGTGAAAAATACTCCATTTCGTTTTTCACTGGTGATAGGCCATTCTGCCCATAGGACAGAATGGGGGAGGCTGGGTATTGTGTTTGTTAGCCTAGTTTCCCATAAGTTTAAAATGGAGAGGTGAAGTTTGGTATGTATGAACTCACAGCGTCATAACCCATCTTTCTATGAACGTGGTTTTGTCACTGTGTTCAGAAGTTGCTCTTTTAGAAAGTGGCTGAGTTTTGTGCTTTAGGCATTTCTGTGGGTCTCTGTTGAATGTGGATTGACTGTCTGGATCTGAGAGGGGAGGGGGTGAGATGGCACCAGGCTGACCTGCAGCTGGAGAGTATGCGAGGAGAAGCCCCGGGAGGTGAAGAGGCCTGGGTTGCGGCTATAAAACAATTGACCCATCTCCTGCTGAGTGATTAAGGATCCAGACCCGCAGTATCAAAGGGAGAAAGGTGACACTGGGAGGAGACACCCAGAACTGATTTAGGCAGGGGTCAGGGACCCTGAGCACAACGAACTTCAAAGACATTTAGGGGTATATCTATGAGAGCTGAAACCCCTGAACGTGGGAATGAAACAGAAATGGATTGAGACTGAAAAGGCTTGGACTCATTCTGTGGTCAAGAGGAACCTCTGCTAAAGAAGGAGCAACTGAAGAGACTGCTGTGGAAAGACCAATCCTTGCTTCGTGATCTGGGGCTGGTCTGCAGTTTGCTGTTCTAACTAAGGGAGAGGCTGTTGGGACTGTGCTTGGAGGCACTGGGTCCCCCTGCTTGAAGAAGACTATACTTTGTGCTGTGTCTTGTAACCCCAAGGGCCCGAGGTGAGCTGGCTCCCTGTTTGGAAACACAGGAACATAAAAGTTTCCGGAGAAGTTTCAAGCAACGCGGTGGACGCATGTTGTGGCAGCTTGAGACCCTCAGAAGGTGTGCCCTGTGATCTTGGACACACGGAGGAGAAGCGAGACTCTGACGCGCTGGGTGCGTGTCGTGGTGCACAGGAGGTGTTGGTGAAGAGCGCCTGGTGAACGTGTGCATCGACGGAGGAGTGAGTCTCGGACGCGCAGGTTGCGTGTTGTGGTGCACAGGAGGCGTCGGTGAGGAGCGCCTGGTGAAGTGTGCACCGGAGGTGAAGTGAGACTCTGACGCGCTGGGTGCGTGTTGTGGTGCACAGGAGGCGTTGGTGAAGAGCGCCTGGTGAACGTGTGCATCGACGGAGGAGTGAGTCTCGGACGTGCAGGGTGCGTGTCGTGGTGCACAGGAGGGAGGCGTCGGTGAGGAGCGCCTGGTGAAGTGTGCACCGGAGGTGAAGTGAGACTCGGATGCGCAGGGTGCGTGTCGGGGTGCACCGCAGGTGCTGATGAAGAGTGCCTGGTGAGCGGGTGCATCGGAGGTGAAGAGAGTCTCGGACGCGTGGGGTGCGTGTCGCGGTGCACTGGAGGCGTTGGTGAGGAGCGCCTGGTCAACGCGTGCATCGGAAGTGGAGTGAGTCTCAGACGCGCAGGGTGCGTGTCGGGGTGCACCGAGGCATTGGTGAAGAGCGCCTGGTGATCGAGTGCACCGAAGGAGAAGGGAGGCTTGGACACGGTGAGCGTGTCAAGGTGCGGCCGGAGGTGTTGGTGAAGGGGGCCTGGATATCAGGGCACCGGAATTGGAGTAAGTCTCAGTGAAGCAGTGTGCGTGCTTTGGTGCAACCTGGGACTGTGGAGGTGATCGGCTGATCATCGTGTGCACCGGAAGAAAGTGAGTCTCTGCAGCGTGGTGTGCGTGTCTTGGTGCGAACTGAGGCCGCAGGAAGGAGTGCCGGTTGAACGTGCACTCGGAGTCGACGTGAAGTCCCATCAGCGTTGTGTGTGTGGCTCTGTGCCAGAAAAGACCCGGAGGGTGCGGTGGTGAACGTGCACCCGGAGTAACGTAATCACAGGGGCGTGGGGTACGTGTGCCCTGCGGCCGCCTGAGACCTTCCTAACAGTCACAGCCCGGACCGGCAGCCCCGGAGGAGCTGAGCTGCCAGGCCGAGCCGCTGAGGCCCATTGAGAAAGTTCTGCACGAAAGGCCTTGTTTATTGAAGGAGAAGAGGAGAGTGGGGTGGTGCCCCCCAGGTAACATGGATCACTGCCTGGGCGGGGTGCGGGCTCAGAGGGACACTCTCTTGGCCTCTCCGTCCTTCTGACGACGTGAGCCTTTGCTTCGGCTGAGATTGGGGCCCGTACTGACCAAGGAATGGTGGTACTGGGGCCCGAGTGGGAAGCTGTACTTTATTTCATCGTGAATACGTGTGGGGGGCAACTGTTATCGAAGAGGCTGACTGTCGTAATACACATTGCCAATATTGCTGCTAACGAACTGCCGGACTGTCTTATGACGCCTGACATTATTTCCGCCTAACGAAGTACACGATTGTAGCGCTGCGCATTGCATTATTTCTCCCTTGCAAAGTACAGGATTGTAGCGGCCCGCATTGCATTATTTCGTCATTGCAACGTACATGATTGTAGCTACGCATTGCATTATTCCTTAATTGCAAAGTCCATGATTGTGGCGGCGCGCATTGCATTGTTTCTTCATTGCAAAGTACGTGATTGGGGTGTGACGCATTGCATTATTCCTTCATTGCGCAGTACATGATTGTAGCGGTACGCATTGCATAATTTCTCCCATTGCAGGTACCGGAGTGTATCGTTACGCATTGTATTATTTCTCCTGTGCCCGGCACAGGATTGTATCGCTACGCAGAGCACTATTGTTTGTCCATTGCAACGTGTGTGATTCTAGCATTACGACCAGCATAGCGTTTGGAAAGCGGTGGTTGGGATTTGAACCTACCAGCCAGCCGGAACGAATATTACCCTTTATTATATGTTGGCCTTCGTAACGTGTGGTCTGATCGTATATCTATCTATATAAAGTTTATACTCGTTTTTATCAAACTCGTGTGGAGTCCATTTGTGGTGTCACCAGGGGGTTGCTGTGGGCGTGGTTGCACATACTGTACACTCATGCCTTGGAGATAGGCCTGGCTGCTCGTGCCAAGCTACTAAGTGGGTGAGCAGGGCTATCTCAAACGGTGTCCTTACTTGGCCTAACGTTGAGTGGAGAGTCCCGGGTCGCGCATTTGTGACAGTGACGCGTGACGGGGACTCCGGCTTCCAAAACTGACTGATAAAATGTAACATTTGTTTCTAATTTAAGTTATACAGTGTCACTATGCTGATTTACCTCTCAATCAGAAAACTGAAAATCTTTCTATTGGATTTGTTTAAATAAGCCACTCATCACAGACAAACTGGCTCTTAGCATTAAACAAAAGCAGTGTACAGAATGTTAAAATGTGCACAGAGGTATAACATTTTGTAATTTAAAATGTTATTCAGGAATTTTGCTACCCACCTTAAAAGAAGTATGTGATGCTTGAACGTTATATATTGTGATCCAAAAAGTTCAGTATATTGTCAGTGAACTTTCTGGGATATTCCAGAGTTATCACTTACATGTGATGAATGCTCCAGTGGAGGGCCAATGCAGGTTAACATCACCAATTACATCTAACCTTAGAGTGCAATTTGTGTACCTGTAACAAATTCTATAGTTTAGCACGAACATGCCATTCTTATTTGGGTATTAAATCTAGCTAAACTATGCACTTGTAAGCATGTAAATCATGTTGCTCACATTTTACACATTGAGTACTTGAAAGTACCTTAAAGTGTGAGCAGAGGAAAGCCTGTGAGGACACTTTATGATACTTTGGCCAGTGCAATTCTGCACCTGGGGTAAGAAGATGATCCTTTTTATTCTGTCCCCACTTCTAAAACTTTGAGATAATTGGATGTGATATTTCCTCCACAAACCAACCAGGTCAGTTGCAAACGATTGACTTTGTTTGAGGTCAGCCTAGTACTGCATCTGGGAGATGGTAAGTGGCAAGTATGATTCTGAGGGAGCTACTCTGAGGTATAAAAAGTGGTGAAAAGTGTGTGCTGTCCAGATTGTCTTAGCTACTCACCATTACCTGAACCACCAAAGACCTCCAGCAAATGAGTGAGAACAAATTATGCATGTGTGTGTGTGTACCTGAGTGCGCATACATGCACATGTTCCTGGATATGTCTGCCTGAAGATGTGAAAGTGTCACAATTGTGGCCCATTAATGAAAAGAATCATCTACCCTAATGCCTTCCCCTACCATCTACAACAATTGCACCTCTCTTTGTTACCCTTACTTAAGTCTACCCACATCAATTAAAATCAGTTCTCAGTTCTATCATTCCACTTACTCTCTAGACCCTCTTGTAATGCCTAGTTCAAATGGCAATCACTGGCATGACACTGCAATTGCTTGCAGTCACGGCCGGCATGGCTCATGGGTGGGGGGGCAGGCACTGGGACACGTGGGGTGGGGGACAGGTGAGTGGTCGCGAGGGAAGGGGGGTCACGCAGGGAGGGGGGGTTTAAATAATATATATTTTTTTAAACCTACTTTTCCCGTGTCCGGCGTCTTGTCAGCTACTGCTTTCCTGCTTCCGCAGGAACAGGAAGCAGGTAGCCTCCCTCCCCTCCCCTAAGCCAATCACAACACTGCAATGGCAGCGTTGTGATTGGTTGGGACGCTGACCACACAGGCGTCTATGGGAAAGCCATTTTCTCCATGTAGCCTGCATGCAGCCTACATGGAGAAAAGGGAGAGTGCGCTTGACTGGTTTGGTCGGGCCCAGAGGGCCGACCAAACAGTCAGGGCCCGCAGCATAGGGCAAGCCACTCCTCCCCTGCCCTCGAGCAGACCCACCCACCCGCTTGCCCCCAACCAAACCCTTCTGCTTTCTCTCAGTGCTAGAAGCAGAAACATAAAATGGTATTTATAATACCATTTTATGTTTCTGCTTCTCGCACAGCGAGAAAGCATTGGGGCGATGCTCCTCACCCACATGGAGGAGCTGCCCCTGATTGCTTGCATAAAAATGCAACCCCTTGCCGTATGATGATAGTACCTTGGCATCTGATGATAAGTATGGCCACGTGATGGTGTTGACTCTCCTATGAAACAACAATTTATAACATATAAAAGCCTCTCTAATATTTGAATTGATATAGCAATTAAAAAAAAAACCTGACATTTCAATGCAGTTTATGTCATATTAATGTAATTACTAATCATGTTATGGAAAAGTTTCTAGCATACAATTACAACTGTTGACACATGATGACAATGTAGTAGTGATCACTGGCATAGCATGAAAATCTCTCTTATATGATTGCTGTTATGTTAATGTAATATTTTATCACATAATAATGATACCTGGTATATGTCATCGCTGCCATCTAATGGCAATCCACAACACATAATAGTAAATGAGCATGTGATACTGAAGGGTAACATATGGAGCTGTTAGGTGCATATGATGATGATATACTGGTATGTGATAGCAGTAAATGGGTGTATGAAGCAAGTACATGCTGTCAGTATTTGAGGTTGGCCCTGGGCATATGAAGCTGCTTCTTGTCTTGAGGTGGTAAAGTTATTCGGACAGCCGATCGTTGAAAGCAGGCATAGGAAAACGTGAAGATAAGTTGTAAATGGAAGCAATTAAATGGAGATTTAGAGTGTGGTAGAAATTGTGAGTCAGCCAAAAAAACTGCAGAATCTTCATCTGCACCATTAAAGGACAAACCACTGAATGGGGGATATCTACATTGGTGGATAACCTACTGACAAGGCCCCCGTCTCCCCCTCAGTCAGAAATGGTGGCAGCGCAACTGTCCAGTTTAGATTGAATGGTGTGCTTCATGTGTGGCAGAGATAAACCACTAAAGAATGTGTGGCATGCTTAGTTAAGACAAGCATTGGCATAGCCAATAGGTCTCGCCTTTGGGACCTTATAAGTGCTTAGCCAGAGGTTTTGGCTTGGCCTTTGTTTTTAAGTTGTGTAGTAGAGCAGTGTGGCTGCTGTGCAGCATGTTGAAAAGTTATAATAAACAAGAATGGCCACATTCCTAGAGGAGCAAAAAAAGATCAACCGACGGAGAAAGGAGAGCAGGTCAGAGAAGAGACGTGAGGGGTACACAGAAAGGCAGGTACGGGACAGTGAGAGAGCAAGTGTGACAGTCAGCCACACAGAAAGAGAGGCAACGGGAGAGATGTAGAGAAAGGAGATTCTCGCAGAGTCACGTGGAGTGAGAAAGAGACAGATAGTCAGGAGGTAAAGAAGAAGCGAGGGGGGAGAAAGAAAGAGACAGACAGAGAAAGTAGAACGGAAGAGAAAAAGAAAGCGCCGCCGAGATAGAGCACCATATATCCGTGAGGTGAAAGAGGGTGGGAAGAACTGAGAGAGACAAAGAAAGTGCAGCGACAGAGGTACAGAAAAAGAAAAGAGACCAAGTGAGTGCCACTGAGATAGAGGTAACAGGTGAATCCGACACAGAAAAAAGAAGTAGAGACGAATGGAGTGAGAAGATGAGATCAAAACGAGGCGGGAAAGTTAAAGAATGACAAATAGAGGTGAAAGGGTGACACGGGGGAAGGGGTCGCGATAGGAAGAGACACAGACAAACAGGGAACGAAGGTAGGCACAGACCTGTACAAAGGGAAAGTCAGAGAGCGACGAAGGGAAGGGCATAGAGACAGATCTTTGGAATAAAGCAATAGAGGAAGACCAGGAAACAATGACAGAGATAAGAAAGAGTGTAAGTGAGAAATGGCAGAGGGAAAAAGAGACACTGCGAACGAGAAGTAGGTAGTGAGTGTGCGATGAGAGTTAACAAGAGACAGAGCGAATGTAAATAAAGAAACTTTGAGTAAGGGGGTGAGCGCTGTCATTTATATAGCGCCCATCACAGAGTCGAAGCTCTATTGACCCGAAACATGCAAACAAATCAACAGCTGAAGATGAAATTTGTCCGAGAACAGCCAGGAAGTAACGAAGTCAGAGACATAGAAAGAGGGAGAAAGAGATTTTGGAAGATAGAGAGTGAAAAAGAGTAAGAGAGAGAGAGATAGAAATGCATCTAAAGAAAGACAGAGAGGCAGGCGCCTTGAAATACTGCGAGAGAAGAACACACACACACAAAACATACACACAGACTCACAGGTCAAGAGAGCGTCAGAAGGAGTAACAGAAGAGTGAAGAGGCATGCGGAGAGCTATAGTGAGACAGTCAACGAAAGAGGGAGAGAGAACGAGGGAGAGGGAGATAGAGACTGGATGAGACAGGGGCAGTCAAACAGAAAGAGAGAGAGAGAGAGCGAGAACAAGAAAGACGGGGTTACATTGAAATATATAACGTCAGGAAAGGCAATAAAAGGACAAGCAAACACATTTATGGGGGTCAGGATTTAGATTTTATTGTCAGACTTTCACCCAGAGCAAGGGAGAGAGCGAGAGAGAGAGAGAGAGAGAAAAGCAGGAAAGAGAGAGAAGGAGGAAAAGAAAGATAGGACATCGGTGAAAAAAGGAGACAACATGGATGGAAAATATCTTGCAAGAGAGAAATAGAAACACAAAGTGCAGGGTCCTGCAAGAAAGAGGCAGGATGTGGAATGAAGTCCAAGCAGTGTTAGCATTCAGCTAACCCTAGAGTCAGCAGTGCTGGCAGAGAGCTCCTAAGAAAAACTTTAAGACACTACACATTTTTTTAAACAAATTAAGCTCTTAGTGGACATTTTGAAGTATGTGCTGAGGGGTCCCTCGAGCACCGGTGAACTCTAGTTTGACGAATGGCAGGCTGAGGAGAAGCTCTACCAAACATTCCAGCTCAGATGCTTCCTGCAGGAAGTCCAGCCTTAACCAAGATGGCTGAGCGCAGCACAGTGACCGTCCTTACCTCATAAAACTGAAAGTATCCCTTCCCCTTCCCCATGCAAAACTCCACATGTAGGTGGGGCCGTGATCTATTAAAGTCACTCCAAAAAATACAATCATAGTTTTCTGTTTTAAAACACGCCTCAAAAGCTCTAACGAGCAAGTGGATCTCACGTTATTCTTCATATTATTTTCATGTTCGGGCTCATAAGAGAAATGTTGTAAACATCGGGACCATTCTATTAAGCTTTCAGCTAAAGTCTGGCCTTGGATCATCATTTCAGCTGAGGTTAAAATTCATCCCGGTGTGAAACACGAACACATCCACAAAACACTCCAAAGCTGCTACGGATACATGAATTGAAAACATAAAAATACGAACCGATCTGAATGAGCGAAAAAAATCTCATTCCGTATTTTCTGGTGTTCAAGTATTCTTCAAGTATTCTTATTTGCAGTCCATTGTTCGTTATTAAAACATGTGAATGTTTAATGTGCTAGGAGTAATGGGCCCAATCTCTTATAAGCCCCTGGCCAAAACATTTAGATTCAGTGCGCTAGCATTCACGGGCTGCAGTTTGTGATAAAGCCCCAAAATAGCAGTACTTTCCACCCTCCCATAATTTTTAAAGCAGTCTGTTTTCAAAGGGAGGGTGTTACTAAAAGGGTGAGCGAGCACTATTACGGCAATTACCACAGACAGACCAACGACAGAGAGAGAGAGAGGAAGAAAGTGCGAGGATGACAGAGAGCGACAAAGGGAAGCGAGGGCTGCAGGGGTAGAGAGAGAGTCGGGGAGACGGAGGGAGAGTGAAAGAGCGGGAAAACGAGAGAGAGACGGGCGGAGACACAGACTTAGAAAGACGTGCACAGGGGAGGGCGGACGAACAAGCGGCGCTGAGAGGCAAACAGAAAAAAGCTAAAACAAGCAGCAGCTGTTTTCAAGCACTCGTGCTTGTGCTGGCTGCGGGAGCGCAGCAGCGGCGCACGGGCCATTTGTTTTCAATTAGCACGCGCGCGCTGCCGCTCCCGCAAGGTGGATGCCAGCACAAGCACGAGTGCTTGAAAAGAGCTGAACTGAGTGGCTAAAGGTCATCTCCTAGGGAAGCGCATGCGCGCTGCCTAGGCGAGACCTAAAAAAAACTAACATGCTGTGAGCCTCAAAGTGCGAAAGGGAGACTGGATATTCCATACAGACAATGTACATAACTTTTCAATTCAATAAATTTACTTCACAGAGCAAATTAATTCTTAAAAAACAAACAGCACAAATCTATTTAAATAATATTTTCATTGTACAAATAAAATATCTTATATCACAAGTTATGTTGATGTATTTAATTTCTCCCACAAATTTCATAGCTGATCGTAAGGTTAAGCAAATATATTTTAAATACACTGTGCTTAAAAATATGCAATTAATATTTGAAAGTAAACCTCAATCGAGCAGGAAATGACCCCTCGTAGTAGAATAATATTTTTTATAAAAGCATGTACATTTTCCTTCATTTGCCTTAATAGCTGACATAAAATCCCCTGTTGCCAACTTTAATTGACTCCCCACTCCTAATCTAAGAATTATGGACAAGAACTACAGTGAACCGATTCTCAAAAAGTGGTTGCAAGTTGCACACCAACGTTTTGTGAATCAATTCTGATTTTGCAAACTGACCTGCGTACTAATACACCAGTTCACAAAATCACTATTCAGAATGAGTAAAAACATTCTTCATCAATATGCATGAGGTTGGTCACAAATTGTGGATCTCTCCAATAGGATGGTGACCTGTTGGGGCCGGCAGACCACCATGTCTGTGATCGCATATTTATTGAAGCACATTTTTTTTAGATGCAAACCGTTTTCCTTAAAGGAACTTGGTCTGCACTTAAAAAAAAAAAACTTTAAAAAAAACTAAAAAACGTTTTTTAAGAGTTAGCAGTTGTCTCCTGGACTAACAGGATACATTTCAAATTGCCCATTCCAATCTAGTGAGAACAAGTTAGTAAGGTAGCATTTTGAGATCGTGCTGTAAGTGGCTGTCAATGCAGTGATTGTGGCTTTCAGGAGACAGCTCACCGAACTCCCTGCATTTGCATTCCTAAATGGGAAGCATTTTTTTAAAGCAGCCTTTGGCCATTAAAAACATAGGTGCTGCTTTTGAAAAGAATTGTTTTCCATTTGGAAACACATCACATAAAGCAGTCACTGGTCCATAGGGAGCCACTGCCTTCCCCCCTTGAGGCCATCGAACATAGGGCCTCATTTGGATGTCGGTGGGACCGCCACCAACAGGCCGTCGGTGGCGGTCCCACTGACAGAGTGCCTTTTAGTTTAACCACTGAGTTACAATATCAGTGGTCGAACCACAAGCTGTCGGAGGGAAGACTGCCCCCTCCGACAGTATCTCAGATCACGATGGGGCGGAGGTCAGAATCGTAGTCCTGACAAGAGGCGGTGCTGAGGCAGGCACTGCTATCAGGATTACAATACTCTTTCTGACAGCCTTTTCATGGTTGTCTGAGCGCCATGAAAAGGTTTTCAGGAAGGGACTTTGGGAGCCCCAGATCCTTTGTGGGCTTCTGCAGAGTGGCCCTGGGGGCACATGTAGGACCCCCACTCACATCCATGCACCTTGTTCCATGCACCACATAGTGCATGGATGTGCATAGAATGCTGTTTAACACTGCAGCTTGTGCTGCAACGCTTTACATGGGCCACAGCACAAGCCGCCCTGTTAAAGAGCACTTTCTGACTACCAGCACAGCAGTCACATCCTGATTTGGTGGTCGGACCGCCACCTGCTTGTCTGGCGGTCTCCTGAGTGCTGCGATATCCGTTGGCGGTCCGACCTCCAACATCATAATGAGCCCCATATTTCTCAAAGTCAGAAAGTGTCCAACAGTAACCAGCCCAGCTTGAGAAATGGGAGCTTTTTAATGGGCTGTGACAAATATTGAGGTTACAAACCATTAATACATTCTTCTGTGACTTAGAAAAGGGAGCGGAAGGCCTCTATTTGTGATTTGAAAAGCTCCAAAAATTCACTTTACGGGTCAGAAAAACGTTTTTATAAAGGTGTTTGTACACTGTTTTGCTGCCGCACTGCTTTATTCACAGTCTTTGCAACGGCAAAAACTTTAGTACATTAGGCCCTGTTTTGCTGTGTTTGAGCAGAACACAGGTACATAGAATTCACATATCTATTCAGCTTATATGTGTGTGTTTGTCTTTTGTCAAAAGACAACAGTGCATTAGTAGAAGGCATTTCCTGTACTGTGAAAAGGAACTATTTTTTTTTCTTGCAAAATATTTGCTAATGTAATATTCCTAAAGCAAAACATCGTATTGTTAAATATTCGACATGGGCCTCTGTTAGGACAGTAAATTGACTTATAATTAGCCAGTGCATTTTACTAAATGATAACGAGCTTAAAAATCGGGGCATTTTATGCTGTTAATATAGTTTAGGGGTACTAAAAGAAAAGCAGGCCCATCGGTCTTGGTAAAGTTCACAGCAGATGCAGAGTGAGCACTCATTCGAACTTCTTTTCAGTAAAAAGAATACTCCTGCATATCATATGCTTGTTCTGGCCCCACTCCAAGGAAGTCGGAGCACATTTCATAAAACATTTTTGACTGCTGCTAATGTATGATGATGGTGGTTATTTAAGCAGTGCTTGGTGCAAACCACTTTTACCGCCGCATTATGAAGGTGGACACGTGGAGATGGTAATGCACGACAAGAATATTTGTGGAGATTTTTTGCTCCATTTTTTGTGGTGAAGAAATATGTTATTTTGTGCTTTTTTCCATTCTGTTAAAGTATTTATTGTATATTGTATTTTACTGTGGTTGTTGTGTGAATTCGGTTTTGTCCATTTTTTACGTTGTGCCATCTTCTCTATCCATTGTGTTGTTATGTTGTGTTACGTTTTTTAATGAGTTCAGTTGTCCTCTGTTGTCACCTTGGGTATGTCGACAAATGCTGCACCATTTTCAGTCAGATCACAATATGTCTTTAGAATTCCAATGACAAACAACAATTTACCACTGCATACAGTTGTAAAACTGTTTAAGGCCCTAGTGAGGCCAAACTGTTGCAAAGATCTGTTTTGAAGTAGCACTTCCAGTGCTCACTTTGGTCCTCATTATGAATGGCCCGAAAATTATGATGGGCCTTGTAACAGATGTTACCATTCCCATCGGATTAAACACATGTGTTTTAATAAGAGATTTTCTAAAACTTTGGGGGGAAAATATTCAGGAATTGGCACCGAAACACTGATTTTCCAATTCTGAGGCAGGGAAATAATGGAGATTTTAACAGGCCACTCATAATGAGGACCTATATGTAATTTGGCCCCATATCTTAAATTAATACTTCTAGTGTTCTCTTTATGTGATATGGCCCAGTGGCTTTCCATGAAGTTTGCGCTGCAAGGAGTGTTCCATCCATATGGCAGAGGTTTTGAAAAAGGGCATACTTGAATCCCCTTGTTGCAACTCTGGCTTGTAGGGGCAATGGAGAATAACAAGAAAGTGATTGTTATTGTAGGCTTCATCCCAGCTTTCCCTGGCAGCAGCCAAACAGTAGAAGGTGGGCTGTAACAGTTGGTCTTTTCTTATGAGACAGACATATTTTAAAATTGCTCATCTTCAATATGAACACACGGGCAACTGCTTTCCATTACTCCACATTTCAAGAAATTTTGGGAAATCATGCTTAGCTGGCATAAATATAAGTATGGTACCCAACAATTTCGGGTATGTTAAAGAAATTTTGCGCTCCATTTGAATAGCACTGAAAGAACATGCGTTTTTTAAAATTTAGCAATGGACTGTGCACACAGCTTGCTAGGCAGCACTGCCAATAAAAAGGACAGCACAGCACTGTATGTGAGAATGTAGCACAGGCTTCTCTCTGCATGTGTTTATCAGCTGGCAAAAATATTGTTGTCAGACTTGCTGGGGAATACCGGGCAGCTTTTACACACAATACAGCGCAAAAAACTATCCAGAAAAGTGAGTGAAAACAATCACTGTCCACCTATTAGGAGTTGCCTCCATCCGTGGTATGTCATCTAGGTGTGGAATGGCTGATATCAGAAGTGAACTTTAGACTTTGAGCCTTATTTAGAGTCTTGTGGCTGGGATAATCTTTCAAAACATGCCGTATTACATGTGCCCTATGCTATGATACACTTCTAATACAGAGGATGGGACTTTAGACACGTTTGTGACAGAGTATCCCATCCACCAAACACTAAGGCCTATATTTATAAAGCCTTTGCATTGAGCCACACAAGGAAGTGCAAGGACCACGCTAAGCCTTCAGTAATATTTAGAAAGCCATGCAAAGCCTGATTTGCATGGCTTTGTAAAGAAATGAAACATAGGTGGAGTACGGCCATTCCTACGCATCCACTCATGGATTTTGTGCATTCCCAGATTTATAAAGCCTTGTAAAACCTGGAAATGCCTCAAAATGCTGCACCTTCCCAAGTTAGGCGTAACAAGGAGAAATATTTTTATTTCTCCGTGTTATTTCCATTTTCCACGTGTAATGCATTCTGCAGCACATGTAGAAAGAGCAAAATGCCTCAAAGGATTGTTTTTGGGCAGGAAAGTGTTCCTTCATGCTTGAAAACAATCCTGCCTATAACGAAAAAGCACCCTTGCACTATGGTGCAAGGGGTGCCTGCGCTGGCTCTAGGCTGCACACAGTGCACCAGTGCAAGGTGAGAGAGCGGAAATGCTCCACATCTTTTTAAATATGGAGGATGTCTGCCCATGGGTCCCTTGCTCACTTTGCCACTGGATTCAAGCAAGCCTGGCTGATGACGGCTGGAATGCCAGAAACCGGTCCTAGGATGCTTGTTTCCGGTCCAGGGAAGACATGGCTTGGCAGTTCGGGCTGGACTGTTCCCATGAGGCACAGGGTCAGACTGATTTGCATATGGCCATGTCTGAACTGGGGTGGTGGAGTGAGCTAAAGAATGATGATGGATTAAACCCAGATCAGTTGACTGGGGGTGAGTGTTTGATTGGCTCAAGCGTTCCGTCCATCATCCCCTTTTGTATCGCTTTGTTCGCCCTAAGTTGGCGGGGGTATGCCCAGACGTGGGTCCCTTGCTCACTTTGCCACTGGATTCAAGCAAGCCTGGCTGATGACGGCTGGAATGCCAGAAACCGGTCCTAGGATGCTTGTTTCCGGTCCAGGGAAGACATGGCTTGGCAGTTCGGGCTGGACTGTTCCCATGAGGCACAGGGTCAGACTGATTTGCATATGGCCATGTCTGAACTGGGGTGGTGGAGTGAGCTAAAGAATGATGATGGATTAAACCCAGATCAGTTGACTGGGGGTGAGTGTTTGATTGGCTCAAGCGTTCCGTCCATCATCCCCTTTTGTATCGCTTTGTTCGCCCTAAGTTGGCGGGGGTATGCACAGACGTGGGTCCCTTGCTCACTTTGCCACTGGATTCATGCAAGCCTGGCTGATGACGGCTGGAATGCCAGAAACCGGTCCTAGGATGCTTGTTTCCGGTCCAGGGAAGACATGGCTTGGCAGTTCGAGTTGGACTGTTCCCATGAGGCACAGGGTCAGACTGATTTGCATATGGCCATGTCTGAACTGGGGTGGTGGAGTGAGCTAAAGAATGATGATGGATTAAACCCAGATCAGTTGACTGGGGGTGAGTGTTTGATTGGCTCAAGCGTTCCGTCCATCATCCCCTTTTGTATCGCTTTGTTCGCCCTAAGTTGGCGGGGGTATGCCCAGACGTGGGTCCCTTGCTCACTTTGCCACTGGATTCAAGCAAGCCTGGCTGATGACGGCTGGAATGCCAGAAACCGGTCCTAGGATGCTTGTTTCCCGGTCCAGGGAAGACATGGCTTGGCAGTTCGGGCTGGACTGTTCCCATGAGGCACAGGGTCAGACTGATTTGCATATGGCCATGTCTGAACTGGGGTGGTGGAGTGAGCTAAAGAATGATGATGGATTAAACCCAGATCAGTTGACTGGGGGTGAGTGTTTGATTGGCTCAAGCGTTCCGTCCATCATCCCCTTTGTATCGCTTTGTTCGCCCTAAGTTGGCGGGGGTATGCCCAGACGTGGGTCCCTTGCTCACTTTGCCACTGGATTCAAGCAAGCCTGGCTGATGACGGCTGGAATGCCAGAAACCGGTCCTAGGATGCTTGTTTCCGGTCCAGGGAAGACATGGCTTGGCAGTTCGGGCTGGACTGTTCCCATGAGGCACAGGGTCAGACTGATTTGCATATGGCCATGTCTGAACTGGGGTGGTGGAGTGAGCTAAAGAATGATGATGGATTAAACCCAGATCAGTTGACTGGGGGTGAGTGTTTGATTGGCTCAGCGTTCCGTCCATCATCCCCTTTTGTATCGCTTTGTTCGCCCCTAAGTTGGCGGGGGTATGCCCAGACGTGGGTCCCTTGCTCACTTTGCCACTGGATTCAAGCAAGCCTGGCTGATGACGGCTGGAATGCCAGAAACCGGTCCTAGGATGCTTGTTTCCGGTCCAGGGAAGACATGGCTTGGCAGTTCGGGCTGGACTGTTCCCATGAGGCACAGGGTCAGACTGATTTGCATATGGCCATGTCTGAACTGGGGTGGTGGAGTGAGCTAAAGAATGATGATGGATTAAACCCAGATCAGTTGACTGGGGGTGAGTGTTTGATTGGCTCAAGCGTTCCGTCCATCATCCCCTTTTGTATCGCTTTGTTCGCCCTAAGTTGGCGGGGGTATGCCCAGACGTGGGTCCCTTGCTCACTTTGCCACTGGATTCAAGCAAGCCTGGCTGATGACGGCTGGAATGCCAGAAACCGGTCCTAGGATGCTTGTTTCCGGTCCAGGGAAGACATGGCTTGGCAGTTCGGGCTGGACTGTTCCCATGAGGCACAGGGTCAGACTGATTTGCATATGGCCATGTCTGAACTGGGGTGGTGGAGTGAGCTAAAGAATGATGATGGATTAAACCCAGATCAGTTGACTGGGGGTGAGTGTTTGATTGGCTCTAGCTGTTCCGTCCATCATCCCCTTTTGTATCGCTTTGTTCGCCCTAAGTTGGCGGGGGTATGCCCAGACGTGGGTCCCTTGCTCACTTTGCCACTGGATTCAAGCAAGCCTGGCTGATGACGGCTGGAATGCCAGAAACCGGTCCTAGGATGCTTGTTTCCGGTCCAGGGAAGACATGGCTTGGCAGTTCGGGCTGGACTGTTCCCATGAGGCACAGGGTCAGACTGATTTGCATATGGCCATGTCTGAACTGGGGTGGTGGAGTGAGCTAAAGAATGATGATTGATTAAACCCAGATCAGTTGACTGGGGGTGAGTGTTTGATTGGCTTAAGCGTTCCGTCCATCATCCCCTTTTGTATCGCTTTGTTCGCCCTAAGTTGGCGGGGTATGCCCAGACGTGGGTCCCTTGCTCACTTTGCCACTGGATTCAAGCAAGCCTGGCTGATGACGGCTGGAATGCCAGAAACCGGTCCTAGGATGCTTGTTTCCGGTCCAGGGAAGACATGGCTTGGCAGTTCGGGCTGGACTGTTCCCATGAGGCACAGGGTCAGACTGATTTGCATATGGCCATGTCTGAACTGGGGTGGTGGAGTGAGCTAAAGAATGATGATGGATTAAACCCAGATCAGTTGACTGGGGGTGAGTGTTTGATTGGCTCAAGCTGCTCCGTCCATCATCCCCTTTTGTATCGCTTTGTTCGCCCTAAGTTGGCGGGGTATGCCCAGACGTGGGTCCCTTGCTCACTTTGCCACTGGATTCAAGCAAGCCTGGCTGATGACGGCTGGAATGCCAGAAACCGGTCCTAGGATGCTTGTTTCCGGTCCAGGGAAGACATGGCTTGGCAGTTCGGGCTGGACTGTTCCCATGAGGCACAGGGTCAGACTGATTTGCATATGGCCATGTCTGAACTGGGGTGGTGGAGTGAGCTAAAGAATGATGATGGATTAAACCCAGATCAGTTGACTGGGGGTGAGTGTTTGATTGGCTCTAGCTGCTCCGTCCATCATCCCCTTTGTATCGCTTTGTTCGCCCTAAGTTGGCGGGGGTATGCCCAGACGCGGGTCCCTTGCTCACTTTGCCACTGGATTCAAGCAAGCCTGGCTGATGACGGCTGGAATGCCAGAAACCGGTCCTAGGATGCTTGTTTCCGGTCCAGGGAAGACATGGCTTGGCAGTTCGGGCTGGACTGTTCCCATGAGGCACAGGGTCAGACTGATTTGCATATGGCCATGTCTGAACTGGGGTGGTGGAGTGAGCTAAAGAATGATGATGGATTAAACCCAGATCAGTTGACTGGGGGTGAGTGTTTGATTGGCTCAAGCGTTCCGTCCATCATCCCCTTTTGTATCGCTTTGTTCGCCCTAAGTTGGCGGGGGTATGCCCAGACGTGGGTCCCTTGCTCACTTTGCCACTGGATTCAAGCAAGCCTGGCTGATGACGGCTGGAATGCCAGAAACCGGTCCTAGGATGCTTGTTTCCGGTCCAGGGAAGACATGGCTTGGCAGTTCGGGCTGGACTGTTCCCATGAGGCACAGGGTCAGACTGATTTGCATATGGCCATGTCTGAACTGGGGTGGTGGAGTGAGCTAAAGAATGATGATGGATTAAACCCAGATCAGTTGACTGGGGGTGAGTGTTTGATTGGCTCAAGCGTTCCGTCCATCATCCCCTTTTGTATCGCTTCCTTCACACAACGCAGCACAGTAACTTTGCTTGCTATACCATGCTGCGAGAAAGTTTAATAAATGAGCCCCTATATAAGGACCTTAGCCTGATAGAGTAAATTGGACAGTGAGAGCCAAGGGTAAGAGGTAGAGGCTTGCGAAGCCCAGTAACATTGGCACTTGAATTAATTCCTGTTTTCAAATATGAATTCTTAGATTTCCCAACCAGCTGCTTTCTATGCCATATTTGCATATATGTATCAAAGAAATATCCCTTAAACTTCGGCATATAATTTAATATTTAGCAGAAATCTTCTTGATTAGTGAGATTTTATGCTGTTATTTGTATGATTGATGTGATACTAATAATCAGAGGTACTATATTCTTCAAACTAGCACGTCTAATAATTTGTAAGCATTTTTTGCAAAATATAAAAGAATAGTACTGCTGATACATTTTTTGCTAAATCTGAAATAAACTAGTATGTTGATTAATTGATTGATAATGCTATGCATGATGAGAGATTTAACCTTATGATTCACTGACAGTCTCTTTAAAAAGATAACATGTATTTGTGCTATTGTTTTCGGTATTACACCAACATTTCAAATCGAGAATATCGCTGCAGTAATTTTGTGATGTCAATAATATAATCAACGTTAATATCGCAAGTAAAATATAGTTTATTAAGGGGGTTTTCATATCATTATTAATAATATTGTATCGTTGTATTCAATACTGTTGTTTTATGCTCAGTTTTTTGTCGATTTTTCTGTCATATCTTTCAAGGTGTGAAGAGAGTTGGGAGGTCACCATAGAGTCAATGGCTTTTCCTAGGAAGAGAAGTTTGGAGATGGACTTATAGTTTGACATGCCTTCTCATCAGCTTTTAGGGTTTTGAGAGTGTGGCTATGAATACATATTTGCCTTTTTTAGGAATTTCACCTAAGGAGAGTGAAATATTGTTGAGGTTACTAATCATGAGATCTAGGCGTTATGGGGCATATTTACAAGCCCCTTGCGCCACTTTTGCGCCACCGTTGCGTCACGCAAGTGACGCAGCGGCGACGCAAACCATGCGCCGCGTTGCGCTATATTTACAACGTGACGCATCTAGGGAGATGCGTCACGTAGTAAACCCCTGCGCCACATGAAACCTGCGTCAGGTTTCATGTGGGCGTTCCAGCGCAGGGTGGGCGTTACCTCGCAGGTACGCCACGTAAAAGTGACGCAGTGAAATCTACAAGATTTCACTGAGTCACTTTTACGCCCATGCTGCGTCAACACCCTGCGCCTGCTTGAAGCAGGCGTAAGGATTGACGCACCATGTTAGGGATAGGGCACCCCTGAGCGACGCGACTCCAGCAATGCGCCGCCTTTCCGTCGGGGGATGCGACACGCATCTGCCATTCTGTGCACCACGGCGCGCCGCATTGTAAATGCGGCGCATCGGCGGTGGCGCAAGGGCAAACTTGTGTGTCGCATCTTCCCTGGCGCATCCCTGCTTATTTGCAGGGATGCGCCAGGGAACGTAAATATGCCCCTATATGTCCAAATTCAGCACCTCGAAATTGCAGATGTCTGTGGTGGGAGCCGATGTTTGAAGGATGTCAGTTTTATTATATAGGGCTCCAGGAACAAGGAAAACATGGTAAAAGTTTGTTGACTGTAATAGAGGAGGCAGATTTATCATGCGAATATTTGATTGTTGGTTTGGCCTCATCTAAGAGGTCTTTGTAATGATGTAATATGTACTGTGAAGCAATGGAATGTTTGGAGATGGAAGATATAGGACTTATTAGAATGTATGCAGGACGGTTGGCACCGGCATCTGATGTCCTGAATAAACGTAATGAGAAGCTGAGCTGATTATGACTCAATAATTAGAGTTAATTAAGATTTGGACAGTCTTGTTGCTGTGATGAAATGCAGATGCCTAGAGGCTTGAGATAAACACTGTCCTGTGGCCATGCAAATGAGATGCCACTGAGCTTGATGCTCATTGACCATATTCCGCCAATGTCATTTTTTCCAAGGGATCAGCAAGTAAAAAGGAAAATACACACTGACCCTTTGCACAGAAAACAAAAGCAGGAGGTTAAATGATATCACAGCCCAGATGTTCTCAGCCTTTGCATGGTCCTTGCGTCACACAAGGTGAAAACAAGGACAATGCAATAGCTTCAGTAAGGCTTGCAAAGCCACGTAAGGGGTAAATTGTGCAACATTGATTGTCTTGATAAAGAAATGTAACCCAACACAGTGACTACATAATTCCTGTATAGCCACCCATGTCTTTGATCAAATTCTAGATTTACACAGAATTGTAAATCTTGCACCTCCCAGATGATATCGTAACAAGGAGACTTTTTTTCTCCTTTTTATTTCCTCTTTCAATGAATGATGCCTCCTAGCACAAAAGGAATCCTGTCCACAGCGCAGTTACTCTTACACTATTGCGAAAGTGTGACCACACTGGCACTAGGCAGTGCACAGTGCGCCAGCACAAGGAGAGAGCAGAAATGCTCCATATTTTTTAAATATAGAGCATTTCTCCTCCCTCTCTTTCACACAATGCAGTGCAGCAAGATCCTTTGATGTGCTGCTTTGCATGAAATAATGGTAAATATGCCCCCAGATTCCCTCAGTCCAGAACTGTTAAGAGAACATGTTGTTGACTCAGAGCAGTGGATTATGTCCAGGTTCCTTGTCAAATTAAAATGAATACACATTAATACCTCTACAGCCAACACTTCCATTGTTATATATTTTGCAAAACTGTCTTCTTTGCTTCAACACATCACCATTGGCCCACATTTTACTACATCATCAATCATTGTCCTGACAAAGCAACATTAATATACACCTTATTTGACATTAAAGACATTTTTAACTTACAGCAGAATTTGAAATAAAAGTCATAAATAAAGTGTCAAAAAAATAAAATGTTTAAAATAATAAATGTGCAGCTGCCATGCACTTTCATCTAGAATATCCTGATTGCAAAATCCAGGGAAAGTCCCAAAAAACTAAATATTTGAAAGTTTATAGAAAAGGGCATAATGCCACTCTTTATTCACAAACAAAAGTTAAACAGATGATTAATGGGAACTAACCTCCTGGCTTCACTAATTTAGAAATATTTTAACTTCAGGATACTGCTAAAGAAGTTGAGTGTCTTCTCCCATGCTAACAGACATGCAAGTCAAATTTTGTACCTGCATTGATGCACGGGAATGACGTGTTACTACAGAGACCATCAAAGCTTCTTGATTTGGCATTCTTGATTCGGCAATCAGCAATCTTTGCAGACAACCTCAAACTTCCCAACCTTTGCATCCTAAGGGCAAATCAGACTGGATGTTTCCCTTGTGAGGCAATCCCTGGCATGTCAGCCAGCCTTTCTTAAAGATTTATCACAAACTGAAGAATGCCTCAACCCCATTGTAAAACTGTCCATATATGTGTGGAAATCTAACAGGTGGGAGATGGAAAGAAAGATCTATGAGGTGGGGACCTACAATCGGCATTCAAAACTTTGATCATGGAAGAACAGTAGGAGGAGACAACAAGCACCAACCTGTTCACAAAGATTAGGGTTAATAAAGCAGCAAAAATAATCGCATATGTAAAGGACACATCTTTTCTAAGTAACCAATCCTATGCTTGGATGGCCATTATTGCATACAACCTTGGCTGTAGTCAACTTAAAACTCAAATGAATGCACCTTTCAAACAAATGGTGAATCAGAACTTGCCATCCAGCAGAAAATGTGCAGAAGCCTAAAGTGTTTTCTCATTGTCTGAATGATCACTATCCACAGTCAAAATCTGTATGTCAAGTTAATTTATTTTGCTGAACTGAAGGTTCAAGAAAAGGATAGCAAAGGAAAAAAATGAAAGATAATGGCTGGCATGGATTACATTTGGAGGGGTCCCTACCATGATTAAAATTTAAAAAATGAAGAATACCACTGTAACCAGCGAACCCAAAAAGTGGTCAGTATTCATTGTACTAAAAGATTCAACCAATGAATCTATTTCATATCTAATTTTAGATTCATGGCTTATAACATTGTGGCTACAATTTTTTTTATTATTAATGAATTGTAATTGTAATTTTTTTAATTAACCACACAATACCCTGGTTTTGATTAATCTTTATATTTTATCAGGTCACGAAAATACTAATTTGTTAAGTGAGTTCTTTCATTACATTAATATGTTTATGCATAAAGTAGGTATTTCTAAGGTCCTAATTATGGTACATTTTAATGCTGCTGTCTTTAACCATTCACTCACTCTTTTTGCGGACAAAGAATGGTGAGAGGCTGTTAATATCCTAACCACCATGTTCCCTCCCTGCTCCAGGACAAATAAAGGAGGATTGTTGCTCCTGGCGGTGATGGAGCAGGGTAAACAAAATAATTTTGTACCCCTTGGAAATTAATGACCTCTTAATAATTTAATAATATTAACTGATTGAAAATGCATGTACTAACCAACAAATGCACACTCTTTAGTAAACACTATATATGGGTAACATGCAGATTTGTGCAAAATCTAATCTATTTACAAATGTGAAGTTAATTAACTTTAGTATTATGATTGCGTACTAATTAGAGTGAAATTGCATGATTTATGTTACGTAGTAGATTTGTATTGTGGCAAAAAATGCAGATGGTAAGTAAAATGGCTTTAAATGTCGTTTCTGCTAGGTAACACCTAACACGGGTCTTTAGAATGGCGGGTGGTAAACAGAAAGGCTTATTTTCTCTGTTTTAATTTTGGTTGTGTTTGTTCTTATGATAGTTTGTTCGGGCCTGTTAGGCCATGCTTCGAAAATGGCTGCTGGAAAGGATGAGATCACGTGAAACAGCTAAGATGGCCTCTGCGCAGAAGCAATAAAGAAAATCAAGTCACGTGAATGCGGCCTGTGCCCGGAGTGAGCGATGTCAAGGTTGAACTAACCTACAATAAAGAGTGTGCCAAAAAGATTCAGCATGTATTCGTGGGAATGGATGGGCAAGAACCGAGTGACAATGGACGAACCAAATTGTGACCATCAAGATCGCTACAAAATGAATGGACAAGTTGGACTGCTTTTGACCCCAGAGTCATGAGACTCATTGTATGTTTTACTGTCCCTAAACCAGTTTGAACAAGGAGGGCGATGAGGTGACCATCACCACCCCTCAAATGGACCAATTAGCGTGATTCTTTCCCCTAAGGATTGCAACTTTTTGTGTAGTAAGCTAGAAAATAGGGTATAAGAGAGTCTGCTCTTATGTGGGGTGGTTCGCTGCTATTGATGCTGCTGTTGCTGCTGTTGGTGTTTTTCCTGCCATGCCGCTTCTTTCTTTTTCATTTTTCCACCTCGATACTGCGAAAGACTTTGTCATTTTTGGACTTTGAACTTGACTGGGGAAGGAACGAGATCGTTGTGGGAATTCTGCCCGGGAGGTGCGTCCGAGGAGGTTAGCGGGACAGTCAGTCAGTTTGGGAGTTCTATTCTGTGATCTGCGGTTTATCTTCTTTGGTGAACCATTCTTGTCAGCATCCTATGACCATGGGTAATGCATACATTTCCATTTTCATTAAACTTTTCTTAAATGTTTTTTGATATATTAAATGTGCTTGATTAATAAAGAATTTCACCTATTTAATTGAAATTTTAGATAAAATATATTCTAACTTAAAATGAGTCTGTGGTTCTTTAGTTCATTATGATTTATAATGTTAAAAGGTTTTAATCGTGATTGAGCTGGTCTTAATCACCATCAACTTATTCTACTAGTTGGTCCATCGACCAAAGAGCGGAGTACCTTGATGTTTAGAACCGACAGGATCAAAGGTTAATGCATATAATGTATGAATTATTATTCTGTCAAATTTAACAAGGTATCCCGTTCGTCCAGCAGCACATTTCTCCTTAGCGTGAAATCCAGTGATTGATTGAATGTATGTTATGCGATGTCATGGGCCCCACCGACATAAGGTTTAATGGACAATAGGTTGCATGAATGTTTTTACCTGGATTAGTGTCCTAAGGAGAAATTTATATTAGCCGCGCTGGATCAGATTTCTTGGTAGCAGAGTTATGGTTACTATAGATTAGTTTGGTGATTATTGATTATTGATTTATTGATCTTTCATGTCTAACACTTTATGTCAAGTTTGTATTATGTTATGTGTAAGTCGAAATCTTGAAGCTTCCGGAAAGTAGGAAGTGGACACGTGTGGCAAGAGAAGTCACACGGAATTGTGCATTGTCTGATTTTGCAAATTGGTGATAACACAGGGTTGTGTTATGTTAGGGACTTTTCATGTATGAAAATGCGTTTGAGTGAAATAGCAACAGGTTTTCTTGTGAAACTCTGGCCTTAATTCTCAGGAGCAGTGTAGTCTCCACATGTGTTTTATCCCCAGAGAAACGGGTTCACCCCTTGCTTGAGAGAAGGGTAAGGTAGAGAGAAGTGCTACACTTATCGAACGAAACAGTATTCTTGTAAGTTAGAGCAAACTATTTCTTTTGTTTAGCGAAACAGACAATGGTAATGTGTTTTACGTCTTAATTAATACATTTTGTTGAGAAGAAAAGGTAAGAAAACTGCCGATAATTTTTGTAAAGGAGGGGTCAGTAAAGACAGGAGTAGAACTACGTCAACAGAAACCGCGCTGGTATTGGCCAGTTGTGGGAGAGCGAAGAGCTTCTTGATTGGTGCGTTAGTGTGAAGACGCGCTGGGATTGGTTAGTGTGAGAGTGACGTAAAGCTTTCGGATTCGTGCGTTGGTATGAGACGCACTGGGATAGGTCCGAATAGCTGAGCAGTAGAAAGAACAGAGTGGTGAAGATTTTCGTGTATTTGTTTTGAGAAAAAGAACAGTGCAACATGGCTTATTATGAGTATGGTAGAAAGAAACCGTCATGGTTTGCGAAGATTAAAAACTTTTTCAAGAAAGACAAGAAGGTTGTGACTAGGGAAGGAGAAGTACTTCCTCCGCCGAAAACGCCAGCCTCTCATATGATGTTGAAATATGGCTATCATACTTGTATTTGGTTGGAAAATTGGGCGAAATATACCCAAAGTGATGGAGTATTGGCATTTCCAGAAAATGGTTCGTTTAGCACAGCTGTACTTCGAAATTTGAGAGAAAAGATGATGAAACTTGAACCGAGACCTAGACCAATACAGTTTGAAGCTTTAGGTGAATGGGAAGATGAGATGTATGAAAGGGAAAGACACATAGGTGCAAAGAATTATAGTTTAGTCCATGGAAGAGTATGGGGATTGAATCATGAAGACAGAATGAGACGATGCGGTATGCTAACATGACGGATGGTTTGTTTCCTGTCAGAACAGTTGAAGAGGTTACAGGGAGAAAGTGTACGGAGAAAAAGAAGCATGTAGTAACAGAGAGATATGGGTATGAGTTAGCGACACAGAGGATGAGCTGCTGGAGGACATTTTAAATAAAAGACCCCCTCCATATCAACAGAATTCTGGGGCGGTGACTCCAAATGCACCGCCAATGGAAACTGTAAGAAATCAAAGTCCTGAACGAAATTATGAAATAAATAGGTCCTTTGATAAATTAGAAACTTCACAGAATGTGAAGCACGATAATGGTAATACAGCTGAATTAGCCAGAACCACAAGAGAATTGACTGAAAAGATAAGAGAACTAACAAAGAATATGAAAGCTGTGACTGTGCCAGTGACGATAGGGCCAGTAATTCCGGTATTCGAAAATCAAAGAATAGATGAGCATTCCCTGACAATTCCATTGAACTCTAGTATGCAAAGAGTGAGAGAAGGGATAATTCCAGAAAATAGAGAGACAAGAGATTCTGTTGGTTCATGTAGGTCGAGTCCACCTACAAATTTGACAATTAATGAGAGTCAGATAAATAGGATTCCTATGGGAACCGAGTCAGCAACTGAGACCCCAGAGAGAAGTACAAATTGGGCAGAAATAAATAATACCCCTGTGGGTCCGACTGCCGAAGAATTAAATGAGTGGGTGAGGAACTTACAGAAGAAAGATGCTGAACCACAACCTTTGGATGTGATCAGATTAAAAATAGATATGGAAGAGTTGATTCTAGGGACTATTGGTACAGATCGATTGAAGTCCTACCAAGATGATGAGTTAATGTTCATATGTAAAAGCGTTTCTTGGAGAGCTAGGAATTTGCATGAAAAATTGGAAGAAACAGCGAATGAACTAGGAGTAGAGTTTGGAAAAATCAGAGGATTGCAGAAACCGTACAGGGTAGACTTTAGTGAAAAGGATATATAAAATCTGAACACTTCAGGACGATTAACACAGATAAAGGAACTGATTGTGTTATTGAGAAAATGGGGAGATGTGGACAGGTGGAGAAGCAGGTGGATAAGAAGAAAGGAAGGAACGACCGATAAAGCTTCATTGGCTTTTCCGGTAAAGGAGAAAGAACCGATAGTAATGGAATATCCAATGAGGGAAACTCCAGGAGGAAGCTATGTACATGTCCCATGGTCCAGACAAGATATATTGTCATTTACAAATGACTTTCCAAGATTGAGAGAGAAACCCGTGGAATGGTATAGACAGGTAGAAAGGTTTGTAAAGGTTTCAAAGGTGTTGTGGGAAGATTTGGATGGATTGTTTGAAATTGTTGTACCAGCAGATTTATGGACAGAATGTAAGATTACAATTGACTGGCCAAAGGAAGAATATCCTAGAGATGCAAAAACTGGAGCCCCAGGTTCAGAAGTAATGAGAAAATATGAACAAGCCACCACGTTTCTGAAAAATAAAATCCCACCAAAAATAACGGATTGGGTGAAGATTGATAGAACTCAGGAGAGTAAGGAATCTGTACATGCCTACTATGAGAGACTGCTTTTGGTCTTTAAACAGTATAGTGGTTAAGAGAACTTGAGTGAAAAAGACATGAGTCATTTTGTGTATAGATTTGTATATGGCTTGAAACCTGAAATAAGTGAAATGATTAAGCAGCATATGTTGTGTTGGCAGAATAGCACAGTAGATGAAGTATTAAGGTATGCAAAATATTGTAGTGACGATATTGAGTGTAGACAGCGTAAACTCAAAGAAAAGGCGATGTGGGCACAAGTAAAGGTTGCAGAAAAACAAGAAGCTCAGATGAATAATCAGTCTAGTGATGCAGGGAAAACTAAATCCAAACCGAATATAGGTAAAGGAAAAGGTCAAATGAGTATAGAAGAGGCCAAAAGAAATGGCCATGCCACAATTGCGGAAAATTAGGACATTGGAGAAACGAGTGTAAATTTCCTCCAAAGGCTAATACAGAAAATCAACCATTAAATCCACAGGTGCAGAATGAGGTGAGTTACCAGCAGCTGCAACAGCCGCAGGTAGTTACTCAACAGTGTCAGGTGCCGCAACCACCTCTTCCAAAGAGTGTAAACCCTCAGAGATACAGTACAGAGGCAGGATTCTACGGAGGAGAGCAGGTAACAAAATTGCAGCGCGCAGCTGCAGTGTCGCAGTCTTGGTTACGGCAGGATGGAAATGAATCGAATGAAAGCTTATGACGGTGCCTAGGAGAGGAAGAAGAGTGCGTGCTTGGCGCAACTCTAGAGGTAGATCAGTCAGGTCCATTTGTGGATGGAAAGGTGAATGGTGTAAATGTTACATTCCTTGCGGACACTGGAGCTACCCGTTCTACTGTTAGATCAGTGGAAGTTCCAAACCTTCCTTTCTCAGGAGAATATATCCAAGTTGTAGGTGTTTCAAACAGACAGATTAAAACCCTCTTACAAAACAAGTAGAGGTGAAAGTTGGACCATTCAAAGAGATGCATCGTTTTGTGGTTTGTGATTGCAGTCCTGTAAATTTGTTAGGACGCGATCTACTTTGTAAAATGAATTGCACCATCTACTGTACCCCAGATGGTATTGCTTTCCAGACACCAGATGAGGATGTCCCGTATAAAATGACAATGGCAGAACTAGAACCAGGAGTGAATGACATGTTTCCTGTGTTTGATGCAGAGAAAATCCCTATTGAATTGAAAGGAATAGTCAGGTCTGATGTATGGGATTTCACAGGCGAATATATTGGACTAATGAGAGGAGTTGATCCTGTAAAAATTACTGTAAGGGAAGGAACAAATTACCCAAATACTCCACAGTACAAATTAATGCCAAAAATTATTGAAGGAATAACACCTGTAGTTAATAAGATGATTGAACAAGGAATTTTGAGAGAAATAATGAGTAGCTCATGTAATTCTCCTATAATAGGATTGAAAAAGCCGAATGGAACATGTAGGATAGTGCAAGATTTGAGAAAGGTAAATAAGATTGTTATTCCTTGCTGCCCAATTGTGCCAAACCCCGCTGTAATACTGTATCAGAATCCACATGATGCAGAATGGTACACAGTTATTGATTTGTGCAATGCATTCTTTTCTATTCCATTGCACCCTGACAGCCAGCCATTATTTGCGTTCCGTATTTTGGTATGGTGCCGAATTCCTCAAGGGTATACTGAAAGCCCCTCAATCTTTAATCAGATCCTAAAGAAATCATTGGAAGATTTAAAAATGCCTAAAAAATCTGTGATGGTCCAGTATATTGATGACCTATTGGTGGCATCAGTGTTACGGACACAATTGCTTTATTAAATCATTTGGCAGAAGGAGGACATAAGGTGTCTCCGTAAAAACTGCAATTTTGTCAACAGGAGGTACAGTATCTAGGTCATAAGATTGAGAAAGGGATGTGAAAGGTGACGACAGAAAAAATAAGGATTATCCAAGGAATGAGCGCCCCAATGACACAGAGAGAGGTGAGAATGTTTCTTGGAATGGTTGGTTATTGTCGACAGTGGATAAGTGGATTTTCATTAATTGCGAAACCTTTACAGCGATTGACAAAGAGGGATGTCAAAGATCCAATTGAGTTGGATGAGGAGGAAATGAAGGCTTTCAAGGAACTGAAAACAAGTTTGTGTGAGGCACCAGCATTGGGAATGCCTGATTATGAAAAAGAATTTGAGCTGTATTGTAGTGAGAGAGACGGATGTGCACTTTCAGTATTAGTGCAAAGGCATGGAAAAATGAAAAGACCAATCGCCTATTTTTCAGCTGTCCTAGACCCGGTAGCAAAGGCGTTGCCTGGATGTCCGAAAGCAGTAGCTGCTACTTGTGTGAGTTTGGAACAGAGCGAAGGCATTGTGATGGGATATCCTCTGAGAGTATATGTCCCACACTCCGTTGAAATCCTTCTGACTCGAACAAAAACCCAATTCATGACACATAGTCGGCTGACTAGGTATGAAAAAGTGATTTTGGGTGCAGACAATGTAACCATTGTAAGATGCACGAGTGTGAATCCCTCAACTTCATTGCCAGATGAAGTAAATGTAGAAGTCAAAGATGATGTTGATCATAAGTGTTTGGATGTGCTTGAATTTTGCACAAAGCCTCGCCCAGATATTAGAGATGAACCCTTAAAAGAATCAGATTATATGATGTTTGTGGAAGGATCATGCCTGTGAACAAGTGAAGGAGTTTTAAGTGCTGCGTATGCTGTGTGTACGGTGGCAACCATAATGGAAGCATCCTGTTTGAGAGGAATACGTTCAGCCCAAGTGGCTGAACTGATTGCTCTGATTCGAGCATGCAAACTGGGAAAGAACTTCCGAATTACGGTGATCACGATAGCCAGTATGGCTTCCGAGTGGTCCAAGATTTTAGACAGATCTGGTCCCAGAGGGGATTCCTGACTTCTGCAGGATCTCCTATAAGGAATGGTGAGTTTGTGAAGAAATTGCTTGAGGCGATACAGCTACCTAAACAGATTGCAGTGGTAAAATGCGCTGCACACAAAAATGGGACCGATTATATTGCAGTGGGTATCAAATTCGCTGATGAAATAGCTCAATATTGTGCCAGAAACATGGTCTCACTGAATAGGAGAAGGGAAAAAGAGAATGTTTTGTGTCCCTTGCTGTTTACTAACACAGTTGAAACCTGGGATGAGGTAAAACAATTGCAGGAAGAATCAGATGAAGAGGAGAAAGTTGGTTGGATAAAAGCAGGCTGCAGACAAAGAGAGGAAGATGAAGTCTGGGTTTATAGAGATGAAAGACCAGTTATGCCTGATAGCATGATCTCTAATATGGCACAGATGTACCATGGGCAGGCACACATTGGTAGGGATGCCATGATCAGACTTTTCAGACAGACCTGGTACAACCCAAAATTTAGGGCTATAGCTGAAAGCCTTTGTCAAAGATGTCTTACATGCCAACAAATAAATCCTGGAAGGAAGACTGTAGTGAGTTTGGGAACAATAGGACGTGAAGGAGGTCCTTTTACCAGAATGCAACTAGATTTTATTGAAATGCCCCCAAGCAATAGATTGAGATATGTCCTTGTGGTCGTTTGTTTGTTTTCTCGTTGGGTGGAAGCCTATCCGACAAGAAGGAATGATGGAGTTACTGTGGCTAAGCTCCTACTGAGAGAATTCATTCCTAGATATGGCTTTCCAGTAACGATCGAAACAGATAGAGGAACACATTTCCAGAATGAAATAATCCAACTGATATGTGAAGCACTTGACATTCAACAAAAACTGCACTGCGCCTACAGACCAGAGGCTTCTGGAGTGGTAGAGCAAGTAAATGGAACAATAAAGAATAGGTTAGGGAAAATGTGTCAAGCCACAGGACTCAAATGGCCCGATGCCCTGCCATTGGTGCTGATGAGCATCAGAAGCATACCTGACAGAAAAACAGGTCTGAGCCCTCATGAAATAATCATGGGACGAGCAATGAGACAAGCACATCTACCTGTCAACAAACTGCTGACTATAACTGATGATCTTGTATTGGACTATTGCAAAGGATTGGCTGATGTGGTGCATTCTGTGTTTCATCAGGTTGGACCGGCTGCGACCACTCTTGAAAGAAAACCAGCTCATGATTTGAGTCCAGGAGACTCAACACCCGCTCCGCCCGCAAACACGCCGTTGAACTCTGGGACCTACTCGACTCAACCTCCCCAGATGTTGCCTTCCTGACGGAGACCTGGCTGAACCCCGCCTCGGCACCCGACATAGCCATAGCCGTCCCGGAAGGCTACAAGATCACCCGCAGGGACCGCACCAACGGAGCAGGAGGAGGAATCGCCATCGTCCACAGGAACACTCTCAGAGTCTCGACCAACACCGACGACACCCTCAGCACCGCCGAACACCTGCACTTCCAGATCCACACCGATCCCAACACCACCCTCAGAGGAACCCTCGTCTACAGACCCCCGGACCCCGACCACAGTTCAGCGACTCCATCGCCGACTTCGCCAGCCCACACGCCCTCGCCTCCACAGACTACATCCTCCTCTGGGACCTGAACTTCCACCTCGAGAACAACAACGACACCAACTCCACCACCCTGATCGACAACCTAGCCAACCTCGGACTCAGACAACTCATCACAACACCCACCCACTCCGCCGGTCACACGCTTGACCCCATCTTCTCCGCAAGCCCCCACGTCTCCTTCAACCACACCACCGAACTCCACTGGACCGACCATCGCTGCATCCACTTCACCTTCAAGAAACCCACCACGCACCACCGCACCCAACAGATGCCCCGCCGCTGCTGGAGCAAAGTCACCGAAGACCAGCTAACCACCACCCTCGCCCAGAGCCCAACCGCCGACCCCACCGACCCCGACACTACCGCCCGCAACCTCAGACAGTGGATCAACGACTGCGCCAACACCCTCGCCCCGATCAAGAAACCCTCCAACAGTCACACCAACAAGAAAGCCAGCTGGTTCACTGAAGACCTCTGGGCCTCCAAGCAAACCTGCTGAAAGCTGGAGAAGATATGGCTCCGTGAACGAACACCGGACAGCCACGCAGCCCACAAGAACACCACCCGCAGACACCATCACCTCATCAGATCCGCCAAAATGGCCTCCTTCAAAGACCGCCTAGACAACAACGCGCACAACAGCAAAGAGCTCTTCAACATCGTGAAGGAACTCTCCAACCCCAGCTCCAACACCAACGACGTCCCACCCTCGCAAGACCTGTGCGACTCGCTGGCCACCTTCTTCCACCGCAAGATCACAGACATCCACAACAGCTTCAACGCCACGCCCGCCCCAACAACCACTGAGACCTCCGCCCCCACGACCACCATCCGCACCAACCGCCTGCTCTCCTGGACCAACATCAACGACGACGACACCATCAAGATCATGAACACCATCCACTCCGGATCTCCGTCAGACCCATGCCCACACCACATCTTCAACAAAGCCAGCACAGCCATCGCACCCCATCTCCAGAAAGTCATCAACACCTCCTTCGAGACAGCAACCTTCCCGGAGAGCTGGAAGCACGCCGAGATCAACGCTACTCAAGAAACCCAAGGCGGACCCCAAGGACCTCAAGAACTTCCGGCCCATCTCCCTGCTCCCGTTCCCGGCAAAGGTCATCGAGAAGACCGTCAACAAATAACTGACCCGCTACCTCGAGGAGAACAACATCCTGGACCCTTCCCAGTCCGGGTTCCACAGCAACCACAGCACCGAGACTGCCCTCATCGCCGCCACAGATGACATCAAGTCCCTGCTGGACAACGGAGAAACGGCGGTCGTCATCCTCCTGGACCTGTCAGCCGCCTTCGACACGGTCTGCCACCACAGACTACGAACACGCCTCCACAACGCCGGGATCCAAGAGAAGGCCCTGGACTGGACCACCTCCTTCCTCTCCGGCAGAACACAGAGCGTCCGCCTTCCCCCTTCCGCTCCGAAGCCACCAAGATCATCTGCGGCGTACCCCAGGGCTCTTCCCTCAGCCCAACTCTGTTTAACATCTACATGGCACCGCTCACCCACGTCGCCCGTCGGCACGACCTCAACATCATCTCCTACGCCGATGACACCCAGCTGATCCTCTCCCTCACCAAGGACCCCCACACCGCCAAAACCAACCTTCATGAAGGAATGAAGGCCGTCGCTGAATGGATGAGGAACAGCCGACTGAAGCTGAACTCGGACAAGACGGAGGTCCTCATCCTCGGATCCACCCCTTCGGCCTGGGACGACTCCTGGTGTCCGACCGCACTGGGAACCGCCCCAACACCCACCGACCACGCACACAACCTAGGGGTCATCCTCGACTCCACCCTCTTCATGACTAAACAGGTCAACGCCGTCTCCTCCGCCTGCTTCAACACCCTCTGCATGCTCCGCAGGATCTACAAGTGGATCCCCACTGAAACGAGAAGAACGGTCACCCAGGCCCTCGTCAGCAGCAGGTTGGACTACGGAAACGCCCTCTACGCAGGAGCCTCGGCCAAACTCCTGAGATGGCTCCAACGCATCCAGAACGCCTCTGCACACCTGATCCTCGACATCCCTCGCCGCAGCCACATCACACCCCACCTGAGAGACCTGCACTGGCTCCCAGTCAACAAGAGGATAACCTTCAAACTCCTCACCAACGCACACAAGGCACTCCACAACACCGGACCAACGTACCTCAACAGACGACTCAGCTTCTACACCCGCCAGCTCCGCTCCGCCGACCTCGCACTCACCACTGTCCCCCGCTTCCGAAGAGCGACCTCCGGTGGCAGATCGTTCTCCCACCTCGCCGCCAAGACCTGGAACACCCTCCCCATCCACCTACGGCAGACCCAAGACCTGCTGACCTTCAGAAAACTCCTCAAGACCTGGCTTTTCGAGCAGTAGCAGCATTTCCCACCCCAGCGCCTTGAGACCCTCACGGGTGAGTAGTGCGCTTTACAAATGATATGATTGATTGATTAATTGATTGATTGGGTCCGCATTAAAGTCCACAGAAGAAGAAACTGCTTGGTTCCTCGCTGGGATAAGCCACGTCAAGTGATCCTGGTGAAAACAACTGCTGTAAAGTGTGCAGGTGTGAAAAATTGGGTTCATGCCAGTCATACCATCAGAGTTCCAGATCCTGAAGCTCGACCTGTAAGTTGACATCTGGAAATATCAGATACCAGCTCAGCATCTGAAGCAGAAGCTGAAACGAACAGAGTTCCAGATCTTGAAGCTCGACCTGTAAGTCGAGATCTGGAAGAAGCAGGTACCAGTTTGACAACTGAAGAAGAAACTGAAACGATCAGAGTTCCAGATCTTGAAGCTCGACCTGTAAGTCGACATCTGGAAATATCAGATACCAGTTCGGCATCTGAAACAGACCAACCTGAATCTGGTGAAAGACAAAAGGAAAAATCAGGAATCAAAAGAACTGATACTGAAACCGGAGAAACCGAACCAAGAGACAGCGACAGTGAACAGCCAAGTACAAGTTTTGGGAAAATTCCTCCAGAGATCGTTGAGGTAACTGAAGAAAACTTAGATTCAGATAGAGAGATTGGGGAAAGTGCGGAAGAAAAACGAGGAGTAGTAGGGTCAGAACTACAAACAGAAGAAACACAGTGAAATTTAGATTCAGACAGAGAGATTGGGGAAAGTGCGGAAGACAAACGAGGAGGGTTAGAATCAAATTTTCAAACAGAAGAATCACAAGAAGATTCGGATTCAGACAAAGAAACTGAGATCATAAAGTTCAAAGTTAGAGGAAGTGAAGTGAGGTCTGAGACAGAATCAGAAGAAAGTGAAGAAGAAAGAAAGCAAAGAATAGGACCAAGGAAGAGAACTTGGAGAACAGAACGAGAAGAAAAAGAAAGCGAACTGAAAAGGCCAAGAAAAGGAGACAATTGGCCCATCTAAATTAAAAGACTGAGATATAAAATAATAAATTTGAACAAAGATGATGTGGAACAAGTAAATGAAATAACAAGTCAGAAAGGACAAAGAAAACCAAGTGAAAGACAGTTGCAGAGACCAAAAAGAGTGAAGAGACCTGACTTGAAATATAAGTCACCTGAATGGATATATATAGCACTGACTGACATTAAAGAAGTGGATAGCAGTCACGAAATCCCAGACAAAGACTGTGAACAAATGGGTGAGAGTGAATCGCACCAAACCTGAAAGACAAAGAAAGAAAACCGGACTGGACACCTAAACTGAAAAGACAAGAAAAAGTTCAGAAAAGAACTGAAGGGAGCACCAAAAGAGACTGATTAAAGAGTAGAGTGGCTGAAAGTCATTCTGAGGTGTGGAAACACATTTCTGTACATATATATATATATAGCTAGATAGTATTACGACATGGTAGACACTGAGAATAGAAGATCTAGATGTGAGTTTTTACGTAGATGGTGAAGAATGTGTTTTTATTGTACAGGTTTGCTAATGCTTATCTGGTTTATTTTAGCAATAATAATTCCACTTAGGTTAGTTGTAGAAAATACATCTGTAATAGTGAATGACAAGAATAATGACAAGAAAGCTAACATAAAGAACACTGCAGCATTAGTAGATAGTACTGATTTTCATAGGGATAAGTCAATAACTGATTTCTCCAAGAATGTCTTCACAAAACTGTTATACGAATATGTGGAGACAATGGATGTGAGAGATTGCTATGTCTGTATGCAGTTACCTGCGTCTGTCACAGAAGGTGTGACATATCATCACCTTCCTTTGACGAATGGGATAACTTGTAGCGTTTTAGCTAGCCCATTTTATAAAACAGGTAGATTAGAATATTACTACACTGACATAGATGCTGTTTTTGCTAAAGTTCCCGTAATCCCTGAATTAAATAAGGTAAAAGTTGCAAAGGTTTTTGGAGAGTTTTTCTTAGAAAATAAAGAATTAACATTAGAGTATACATTTAGACACAATCTTACTTGTGAGTTAAAGAAAGAAGCAAAGATTTTCTTGGACATGGTAGAGGACAGAAGAGTTAAATTTCAAAGATAGGTAGCAGGAGAAAAGACAAAAACCCCACCATGGGCGTTTTAAGAGAGAAATTACGACAAAGGTGAAACAAATGCAGCTATGGTTCTGGATTGGCCCCAACAGGGAAAATTGTGTATTAGTAGAAGCAACACTATGTATGATAACTATTTTGTGGGTTCTAGTGAGTGCTGAGATACATACAAAATTCTAGGGGGTGGGGATTTAAAGGAGGAAAATATCCAGTATTTCCAGGGATCTATTATATTTGCGGAAATAGAGCTTATTATAGGTTGCCGGACCATTGGTACGGAACATGTTATCTAGGCCTGGTCTTTCCAAAGATTTTTCACGTGGAAAGAGGAACGAAAGGAATACACGAGATAGCTAAAACATTAACACGTAGGAAGAGGGAAAGCTTCTCAGAAATAGTAGGTGATATTTTTGGAGCATTGATACCAGCAGTGGGTATATCTTTGAATGCATACAAGATTCGGAAATTGTCTACAGTAGTAGATCGTTTATCAACGAATACTGCTGGAGGGTTCTTGATGGTAAATACCGAAATGGTTGCCATGAGAGCTATGGTAATGCAAAATCGACTTGCCCTTGACATTCTTTTTGGCAAAAGAGGGTGGAGTCTTTGGAATGCTAAAGGTACAACATTGTTGCACTTACATTCCAGACAAAAGTGAGAATATACAGAAGTATATAAAGAACATTACAGATTTGCACAAAGAAATTGCCCCACTGGAGGTTGAAGGTGTTTGGGAGAGACTTGGTAAGAGTTTTTCCTCAATGAAGAAATGGTTCACAGAAATAGGTAGTTCGCTTATTGGGAAAATACTAATACCAGTCACAGTAATAATAATAGTAATACTATTATTGAGATTAGCATATGTGTGTATTAAAAGAAGAAAAAGACAAAATAGAGTAAAAAGAGAAAATGAGAAAAATAAAGAAAGAGAACGGGAGATGGAAGAGATAGAATTGGAAGAGTTAAAAGAGAACATGTACAAACGGTCTAAAAGACAAGATGGGAAAAAGACAGTTGTATGAACTAACAAAAAAGCAAGTGGACAAGAAACATTTATCCGATAAATTGTAGGATAGGTTTTTGTGGTGATGTTAAAAATCACCAAAGGGGGAATTGATGGAGCAGGGTAAACAAAATCATTTTGTACCCCTTGGAAATTAATGACCTCTTAATAATTTAATAATATTAACTGTTTAAAATGCATGTACTAACCAACAAATGCACACTCTTTAGTAAACACTATATATGGGTAACATGCAGATTTGTGCAAAATCTAATCTATTTACAAATGTGAAGTTAATTAACTTTAGTATTATGATTGCGTACTAATTAGAGTGAAATTGCATGATTTATGTTACGTAGTAGATTTGTATTGTGGCAAAGAATGCAGATGGTAAGTAAAATGGCTTTAAATGTCGTTTCTGCTAAGTAACACCTAACACGGGTCTTTAGAATGGCGGGTGGTAAACAGAAAGGCTTATTTTCTCTGTTTTAATTTTGGTTGTGTTTGTTCTTATGATAGTTCGTTCGGGCATGTTAGGCCATGCTTCGAAAATGGCTGCTGGAAAGGATGAGATCACGTGAAACAGCTAAGATGGCCTCTGCGCAGAAGCATTAAAGAAAATCAAGTCACGTGAATGCGGCCTGTGCCCGGAGTGAGAGATGTCAAGGTTGAACTGACCTACAATAAAGAGTGTGCCAAAAAGATTCAGCATGTATTCGTGGGAATGGATGGGAAAGAACCGAGTGACAATGGACGAACCAAATTGTGACCATCAAGATCGCTACAAAATGAATGGACAAGTTTGACCCCAGAGTCATGAGACTCATTGTATGTTTTACTGTCCCTAAACCAGTTTGAACAAGGAGGGCGATGAGGTGACCATCACCACCCCTCAAATGGACCAATTAGCGTGATTCTTGCCCCTAAGGACTGCAACTTTTTGTGTAGTAAGCTAGAAAATAGGGTATAAGAGAGTCTGCTCTTATGTGGGGTGGTTCGCTGCTATTGATGCTGCTGCTGTTAGTGTTTTTCCTGCTATGCCGCTTCTTTCTTTTTCATTTTTCCACCTCGATACTGCGAAAGACTCTGTCATTTTTGGACTTTGAACTTGATTGGGGAAGGAACGAGATCGTTGCGGGAATTCTGCCCGGGAGGTGCGTCCGAGGAGGTTAACGGGACAGTCAGTCAGTTTGGGAGTTCTATTCTGTGATCTGCGGTTTATCTTCTTTGGTGAACCATTCTTGTCAGCATCCTATGACCATGGGTAATGCATAAATTTCCATTTTCATTAAACTTTTCTTAAATGTTTATTGATATATTAAATGTGCTTGATTAATATAGAATTTCACCTATTTGATTGAAATTTTAGATAAAATATATTCTAACTTAAAATGAGTCTGTGGTTCTTTAGTTCATTATGATTTATAATGTGAAAAGGTTTTAATCGTGATTTAGCTGGTCTTAATCACCATCAACTTACCTTGCTGGACGAGTCATGTGTTGTTTGGCGTCTGCACAGTGCCCAGTGTGAGGGGGCACGACTCACTGCACGTGGGGTCTGCATGGTGCTCTGCCTCCGGGGTGCGCCGATTGTCTGCTCTGCCGACAGTGATCAGGTGTGAGGGTCCGACAGGTTCACATGTCGTGCTACATCACCATGTGTGTGCTCTTACCCAGCAGTGTGTCCGAATTGGCAACGTTGCCAGACGACGCTGTGTTTCTCGGACCATGGACCTGCGTCACCTTGCACAGGTGTGTGTGCACACGCATTATTCCACGCACATGCATCCAGAGCCCGACCGAAGGCAGACGTGTCCTCTGTTTTGGTGAGATATGTGAGCAATCCCCACTGTGCAACAAGTTGTTCGGCCATGTGCTGTGGGTGGCAATCGGATGTGGCTGCAGGTACGTAGTTACTCGTCCATGAATGCCCGTGCAGCTTCATGTGCAATGTGTTCCAATAGTACGTCGTTGTCGTGTTCAAGGAACACCAGGGTGAGCCAATCCATTAGGTGGTCCGGGCAGGTGTGCTCAGCCCACGCCGTCTCACCGATCCGCAACACAGCCCAATAGGGGAGCGCCTCGATGTGGTCACTGCACACGAGAAATTGTGCAATCTCCCATGCACAACTACCAATACATATGCAGTATGTCAAGGCATCCCATGCACGGCTGTCTCGGTTACACTCCTGTTCGTGATCCAACAGGGGGCGCAGACACAAGTCATAGTCCAATTCATCAACAGTTGTGTTGGATAGGCAGACATCCATGGGACACTCGAATGTGCATGTTCGGCAGTGGAACCAGGGCTGGACGCAGGTGACGTGGGCAATGCGGAAGCTGAGCCTGTAACTGATCCGCAGCACTGCCAGTGGCAGTGCGCCCAGTAAATGCAGCATACGTGCACGGTACTGTTCCACGTGACGGGGGTTGTGCATGTGCCCGATATGGCCTGTTCCGGGTGTGGGATGGGGTCCTGGGGTGGTGGCGGTGGGTGTTGTGGCCCTCTTGGGTGTCCGGGCCGCATGATGAGTTGCTCCATGGCATCTGTTGCCCTTCAGATGTGGCCCTGGGCTGTGCTCCCTTTTGTGGTGCTGGCTGCTGTCCGAGTTTACACCAGGTCAGAGCAGGTGTAAATTTCCTGGTGCTAACGCGCCTTATCGCCTGTTTTGTGTTTTTATCGCAGATGTGGCTGGTCGTTGTGAATGTTGAGGTGTGCTGTTGTCTCGGCTTTTGTCACGGGAACGCCTACTCTGCATCTCATTAGCGATATTTGCGAGGGTCCTCTGTGGCGATGTTTTTTGCGGCTGCTATCGCGGGTAAACTGGTGCTGTCGGCTGTTAACACCGGCTTGTGAATGGGGGGGTAAATTTATCACGACTTTGGCTGCGATAAAGTGCTGTTAATTCGGCGATAGCTCCTTGTGAATATGCCCCCAAGTTTTCACTCTTATGAACTCATTATCTTGATGATTTGGACCTTCTTCTTCTTGTCCTCATCTCACTACAGGGACCACCCTCCCCTCATGTGCCTTCATGGTCAACATTGTTTAATGCATTTATCCGACCCCTGAATCCCTCATCTCTACTATTGTGTGTAGTATGTTTACAACTACCAACCATCCAATACTAGAGGCATCTGTCAGCGAGCTATACTCCCCAACTATTCACGACAAACAACAATCAAACAGTTCAGTTGTTTCTCACATCTAATTGACTCTACTGGACTACCTCCTCTGTTTCAATTCCGAGTTAGGCAGTTGCTCTTCTGGGGTCTGATGGCATGTACCTCCTGTGCCTCTTCTGGTGCTGTACTGCTCTTCCTCCCAATCCTGCGTAGATTGGTGAATCCTTTGAACAGTGCTCCACATTAACTCAATATATACACTTGCATTTAGTCCCTTTGACCATTTTAGCCCACAATAATATATTACTCTTCTGTTTTACTCCAAATCTCACTGTAGTCTTAGTTCTAGCTCCTAGGACCACACTTAGGGCCTGGTTACGAGTTTGACGGTGCAGCGGCGGGACCGCCCTGTTGCCGCACCGCCAAACACGTGTGAGGACCGCCTGCCAAATAATTACATGTTTAATAATTGGTGGGCACTTACTTTGCCGTTCCCACGGTGGTGCATTTAAAATAGGCACCACAATGGGAACATCAAAGGAAGTTCCAGCACTGCATGGACTGAAAAGTCCATTCTGTGCTGGAACTTCTTTGCATGCACACAGGGGGCACATGTTGTGCCCCTGTCTGTGCTTCCACGAGGCGTGTGGCAGAAGGAGGCCCTGCAGGGCCCCCCTTCTTTCCTCACCGCTACTGTTTTCATGGAGGAAAGACCTCAATTAAAACAGTGGTGGAGACAAAAGTCGTTACATGCTTGGCGGGACCGCAGCAGACCTGCCAAGCATATAGATACCTCTGGACTGCTGCTCCACCTCCTGGGAATGGCGGTTCGCTGGCAGAGTCAGCTGCCCAGGGGCGGCACGACCACAAGGGTCGTAATGTAGCGGTCGCAAGTCCTCGGACCGCCAGACTCATAATCAGGTCCTTAGGGTTATGTCTTCTGGATTGTATGACAGTTTGCCTGTTGTTTAAGAGTCTGCTGTCTGGCTGGTACTCTCCAATATGGAATCCTAGAAGAATTAATACTTTTCAAGGTGCTTTTGTTGTGTTGGTTTGGTTCCTTTGTCTTGGGCCGATCGTGTTCGGTTTTAAAATTATTTGGTGCTAGGCAGCGCAGCAACCATAGTTGCTGCGCTGTCTTGTGTCAAAGGAAGAGAAAAAAATCAGCCACATATATTAATATATGGTATTCTTTTCTCTGGACCAGCGCCAGACACTTTTGACTGTCATGCGCCAATACACACACCCTTGCGTAATAGTGCAAGGGTGTACGCGTTTTCCTAAGCTTAGGTTTTTTACTGGAAGGGAGCCCTCCAGTATAAAAACTATCCTTCTATAATTTTCTTACTTTGTATGTGTGCTGCACAATGCAGCACGCAATGAAAGTTGGAAAAAAAAGGAGAAATGAAAACATTTGTTATTATGCCTGCTTCAAGGAGGCATACTGTTTTGGTATACATCTGTGTCTAAAAATGTTACTAGATAAGGATTTGTGTAAACACCCATAAGTGGTTTCATGGGAACACCAATGTACCACCCATTAAATGCCCTTACTAACCCAAAGTAGTGAGAAGTTGCACTTGGCACAAATTTGCATTACTTTGAGAAACTTTAAAATACAAATCCTGGTTTGCGCTGCATAGTAAATCCCACTGCAGCATTCTGTGCTGGGTTTGCATCAGAAGAATGATCTGGTTCTTGGAGTGTTTCCCAGTTAATTTGAATGTCCCATTTGCCAGTATACTGCTGTCCCAGTATACATGGAGTCTACCAGGACTGTCTCATTCCCCCTTATGCAGATATAAATCTATACCTCTTCATCAGTCTACATTGCCCAGGCTTTTGTCTCTATATTTATCATGTCTTAAAGGATCGTTGTTGATCTCCGAGACCTCCATGTTTGTTTCTTCTCCTTCTCGTGCACCACTGGCATGAGGAGAAGGAGAGTGGGGGGCGCTGCTGCTCCTCTTCTCAGGTCTCGCTGCTGCACAGGCTCAGGTCCCTCCACCTCTGTTACAAGGTTTTGCTTTCACAAAATCTCTACTTTGTTTTTGCTAACCTTCACTGTTAACGGCTCTTTTGCCCACAGGTAGCAGGAAACCCCTCTCTACTCTTGCCCATCTCCCCATTATTATGCTACATGTGTGGAGCCTCCTGGAGTTATTTAAGAAGCCTTGTCTCACCAGCGGATGCCGATAACCTTCACTCGCCAGGCCTGCTCCATTGTTGGCCCTCACTCAAGACTGTACCACTCCTCACTGCTCCAGTGCCCTCCTCTACAGGCTCCATCCACTCCTTGGCTTGAGTTGAAATATCCCAAGTCTCCACTGGATGTCACACCTCTCCAGGGAACTGGAGGTCAGTCCCTGCCACCTCGAAAACATTCATCTCTCCCCTGTCATGACTTTTCTACCTCTTGCTGTGGCCCACTGCTCTGACCCCCCACCAATAGGCATGTTGGCAGTCTCTCTGGTTCCTCAGCCCCTCAGCCCATAGCCACCCTTCATTGGGACGATGCACATGGCAGGAGCTCTTCCAAGTGCCACATCTTTTGAATTCTTCTCTTTCTTATCATTCCTAACTGGTCACCTTCCCTTTCGTATTTCTTTTAACATTTTCCAATTTTTGGGTATTCTAATGTGTACTGCTTCTCAGAATAGTAAACGCATTTCAAAGCGCCGGCAAAGAGATGATCTAGTTTGCCACCATCGTGCTTTGTAGGCGGCCATGCCACTCTCCCAGCCAACAATATTGACTAAATCACTATTTATTTAGTACTTTATACAAATAAAAACTGACTTCTGACAAGGTAATGGAAGAAAAAATAAAACTAATCCAGGTGCTGGGTAATTGTCAACATTAAATATGTGAGTTAACAGCTGGAAAATGTAACATTATGGAGGTAATGTTATCTACCCATTACATTATGGAAATGTGCTGTCAGAAGGAACCAATTATCATTTAATATATTGACTGTGCAATTTTTAGATTTAATTACAGCGGTTGATGTCAGTGGGCAAAAACCAATGTACATGGGAATGACTTACTAACAACTGCAATACAACTTGTAGTGGCAGGCATTTGAGTTCATAACATGCTATAAAAAGAGGTCTGGCTGTCTGTGAACTGACTTCTTTTACACACCATGAACTTGATCTTCTTCTTCCATTAACCTCTGAGACTATACTTTCACATTGATGCTTAAACAAAAGGAAGGAGCTATGACTTAGGAACAGAGCATATGAGGTTCACTTACCCAAAGGAGAAAGAGCAGAAGGGCAGAAAAAGAATGCTACATGCATGGGGACAATGGAAATTAGTGCATAGGACACAGGTGTTGAGGAACAGTCTGACAGAGGTCAGTCAATCAAGTTACTGTAGCATCATATCCCAGGGAATTAAAGCAGTGGGGTGTCAGTAGCAAGTTCAATAGCAACTGCTTAGTTATATGGTTCCCTCTCTCTTAGTTCAAACACCATTTTAGAGTTTTCCTACACCTTTGTTTTGTTCTACCTTTTTCTGTTATCTTTCCCTTTGTTCTTCCTTCATTTGTTTTCAAAGATCTACCCTCCAATGACTTTCATGTGCTGAATGATATTGGACGCAAACAAAAAACACAAAACAGGTCCAGGGAGTGCCTAAAGACCCATGAGTACTTCCTCTCGACCTATGAACAGACAGCACTCAAGGTGCGAAAATTCAGGTGCCACAGTGATTCCAGCTTTGTCTCTATGGCTCCAGAAACATTTTATCTGTTAGGACGAAAACCCTTACCCTCCCTTTGGTGGCATGCTTCAGAATAGGGTTCCTCTTCATAAGCATAGTTTATGGTATGGGCTACAAATTCCCCGCAGGCAAGGATCTCTTTGGATGGATCATCCCTATTTAGGCAAACAGTGTGGGTGATGGTGCAGAGTGCAATGGTAAAGGAAGTGAAATTGAATCTACCACTTGATGGTACTTAGACTGTCTTTATTCTCTCCCCAAGGGAAAGGATTAGAAACAATGGGGAAAATCTTAAGCCCAAATATGTGTGAGGGGTCAACATGTTCCAGCCTGGTATTGCCCTTTAATAGGTTTGTAAGTTTTCATCAGGACCTATATTCTAGTCACTCTGCAACATGTGTATGGGTAACATTTTAAGTAAAAAGGTATGCAATACAACCAATGGTCCAGGAACTGAGAGACGGATTCATAGAAAACCGAAGTATCAGAAGAATGGCTCCATGTAGCAGCAATGGATTTAAAGGGGCAAATGTGTTGCAATTATTACCAAGGTCAGTAATAGAATTCCCCTTAAAAGTAAACTGAGAGGTAAAGGCTTTAACAAGTTGACTGGGAATGATCATCATCAAATGATGCATAAAAAAGACAGTTGGGAGTTATTTGAGGCCTCATCCTTGTAGAAATGTTGTGTGAAGGGAGAGGACAGAATGTGTGGGTCATTTCATGTATTGAGTTAAGTCTAAAGCTTTACAAGTGTCAATAAAAGAGGCTTCATCGCTTACAAGTACCAACATGGATACCACATTCAGGAAAGAATACTTACACAAACAAGTTAGAGGTTCTAAAAAAATTTATATATTATTTTTCTGGAAGAAAGTAATCTCTTCTTTTGCAAATGTTTAAATAGGGCAGTAGTTGGGAATGTACCAAAGACACAAACAGTGCCTTACTTCAGAAAGGAAAAGTCAACTTACAGGGAGGAGGGCAACAGAAGAAGAAAACACTTCAGGAGCATCAAAGAACAAGTATATTTATATAGTCAAAAGGTAAATATACATCAATATATCTAAAATATCATACAAAAAGTCCAAATCGAAGTCCAAAGTTCTAAAGAAGGTCTGATATTGAGGAAAAATTCAAAAGTCCAACTAAATAATAAAGTTATTCCTCCCAGCCCAGATTGTGTGTGTGGAAGTTGATGCTCTGGCTTGGGGAAAAAAGTTCCTGCCATCCTCAGGCTACAGCTTTATAACCACAACAAAAACTTCAACAGACGTAGTCAGGTGTTCATGTAAGGCAGAACTGGATGCCCTCTATAAAACTGGACACACTGGTAAGGGTAGAAAACAATTGTACAGACATACCTTGAGACAAAATCACGGCGGTGGGGTGGGATGGCAGATGAGGCAATATGACTGCTGTCATGAAAGTCAGAAGGCTACATAGATGGTGATGCTGATCTGATAGTATCTCTTAGATTTCCAACTACTGTCTTGTCATCTTGTGATACTGAGAAATCAGCAGCAGACCAGCAAACACCATACTTCATAGCCTGCTTGAAAGAAACAATTGTGACATATTATAGAATGGGTGCAACACAGAAGAGCTCAGAGGTGTCTGGGGCAAATACTTCTCTTATCTGATGTTCTTTCAGACTGACACTTGGAAGAGGAGGTATAGCAAGTGGTGCAGCTGGAAGCCTTATTGGTGTGCAGACCTCAGGAGCGACAGCAGAGATGGCCACAAACCATAATGATGGTGGGGGCAGATATTGGGACACCAGTGATTTATCTGCTTCTGGGCCACAAAGGAACCCGTCATCTGACTCCCCATGGCATGTGGTGATCAGCTCTATCATCCCTTCAGTGGGCTCAGCAGCCATTTCACTCTGCCTGGTGGTGGTAGGTGCCTCCTTTTCACTGCTGGAACTCAATAGACATCCCCGCGAAGCAGCCGAGTTCCTTGTTGCCCTTTGACCCAGGTCCTACCTTTCTTTTGCTTCACATACACTGTCTGCTGAAAAGTATTAGTGAGAAAATAAAGTAAATGAGTGCTTATGTCCAAAAAAATCATATACATTCTAATACTTCTGAAGAATAATAACAGTAAATGATGCAAAATGTGTTACCACACCACTCTTCTTTGCCATGCAACATTGGTATTTACAACTTCCACTTTTAACAGTGCTTATTTAAAGGACATTATTGAAACCTGGTTTAAAAAATAAAATCAACCACTCAATGCAGGAAGCATTAAATAGAATTGAGCCACATGGACATAATTGGTTCATAGCACACATTCCAGCTCAGAAACAGACTGCTGGTTTGCTGCCTGCTAGGGAAATATCAAAGTGGCAGATTGGCCTATGCAGTCTTTTTTTGTGAATATTATGCACCCAAAAGATATGTTATGTTACCCTCAAACATTCACACTTGTCAATATTAAACGTAGCAAAATTGCACCTTTGCAAGTAGGACACCTAGTATAACTTGCACAATGGCACCTTTACCTGCACTTATGATGGTAAACAGGAACTTAGGGGCTGATTACGATGGCGGGCGGACTTGGTCCGCCCGCCATCGTAGCGGTGTTTGGGACCGTCCACCATGCGTGCGGCGGTCCCGCCTACCCGATTAGGATGGGACCGCCACCGCTGCATTCAGATTCCGCATCGTTAACATTGCGGCGGTGGCTGCCAACAGCAGCACCGCCGCGATGTCGAAAAGAGCATGTTGTGCATTGCACTGCACTACGTGGCAGGCACTACACTGTGCCTGCCACATGGTGCAGTGAAATGCAGGGGTACCATGGGTACCCCCAGTGCACCCACACCTCCCCCAACACAGGGGGGCCCGCAACGAGCCCCCAAAACCAATCCCGCCAGCCTTTCAATGGCAGTTCACCCGCCACGGAAAGGCTGGCTTCAACCTGCATCGTAATTCGGCGGACGGAGCCTGCTTGGCTCCGCCGCCATTGTGAGCTTGCTGACCGCTCTGCCAGGCAATCGTAACGAATGCCTGTGGCGGTTCCGTGACGGACGGGCTTTGCCTCCGCCGCGGCCCGGCATTGGAGATCGTTCCGCCATCATAATCAGCTCCTTAGATATAAGTGAGTGTCAAGTCTTTGGAGATGTGATGGTTGACTGTTATATATCATTGTACATCATTCTAAAAAAAAAGTTTGGGCGTAATTTCCAAAGGCAACTTACACTTTTGGGCAAGTTTACACTTTTGAGTATGTTTACTACTTTTCAGTATTCACAAACTGCACTTTTGTAGTAACTTACATTTTTGTAGTAACTTACACTTTTGTAGTAGGTCTTGCACTACACAAGGTCAACTGCTGATACTGCAACACTCCCCTTAGAAAGTAATGAAGGTAGGGACTTACTTCAAAAAGTGCGATTTACTACTTAAGTGTAAGCCACTAGAAATGAGCAGTTTGTGAATACTGAAAAGTAGCAAACTTCCTCAAAAGTGAAAAAATCCAATGAAAGTGCAGATTGTGAACATAACTTGTTGTTCTTGCAGTGCTGCTGTAGTACTACAAAAAGTACTAAGAAGTGCAATTTGTAAATCATGCCCTAAGTGTGCCAAAAAATATCAATAATGCAAGATATGGGTTGTCCAATATATAAGATCTGTGTCCAACATAATATGAAATAAACGTACTGTTCAGAAACACACAGAAAAATAGTTACACATATGAAAATGGCTACTTAGATCCAGCACTTAAGCCGTGCTCATTGCGTGTTTTCCTCATCAAAGAGTTTGCACCACTCCTTCCCTTTTCATGTTTGGGCACCCACAGCACTGCAGTACATGGTGAAGGCCTTCCATTTATCACAATGCATTACTCAGTTGGTTGTCTGACCCTGTCCACCACAGTACTGAGGAAAATGTTGAAAGATCCCCTCACAAATAATCTCTAATTCATCTGCATCTGGTGGACCTTTGTTTGTGTTCCTTAGACATTTTGAGGGATTATTCCACAAAAGGAGCAGCAGGATGAAAAACAATTGTTTTTTGGGAAATTAATGACTTGGGAATGGCCTATTGTAAGAAAGTGGATTATTAGTTGAGAGGGGTGAGAGTCCCACTCATATATTAAATACAGTCCTTATCAGGGTGAACCACAAAAGTCACAAAAACTTTTTTGCTTTTCCCTCAAGTAGCATGGCACAGATGCAGTTAGGTTTCACTTACAAGCAATGTGCAAATATTTATGGAGCAAACAAAAATTAATAAAGTGAAAACACAACAAAATCCTAAACCAATTTAGAAAAATAGAGTAAAGTTTAGTAAATAGATTGACACCAAAATGACAAACATCCAACCAGTAAAACTGGAGTTTTGTTTTTTTGAAGATTTAGGTAAAAAGAGTACCAAGAAGCACAAAGAGCAAATTGCTGTTATCTGGTCGTGCCAACCGCGATGCCCCTTGAGTCGAATACTAGGACAAAGTTAGTCCCTGTGGAAAGATTATCTTCTACTTAGTCCAGTTCCACACAGACAGCCTCAGTCAGATCTTTGCATTGGTGGGGTCTGCAAGAAGATATTTGTTGATGCGAAAAGCTAGTCAGCTTTGCACTGGGAGGAATAATGTGAAAACACAAGAAAAATCCGAAAGTAATTTAGAAAAATAGAGTAAATTTTAATAGATAGAATGTCATTAAAATGACAAAAATCCAATCAGTAGACCCAGAGTTATGAAATTTTAGTTTGAGGTAAAAATAGCTCCAAGTAGCACAAAGGTCCAATCTGGTCGTGCTGGCCTGGGTCAAAGGCAAACGTCCAGGCCGACTGTGATCAAGAGTGGGTCAAATACAGGGACCAGGTTCATCCTGATGGAAAGTTCACCTCCTACTTAGTCCAGTTCCACAAGAGGAGCCTCAGCTGGAGCTTCATGTTGGCAGGGGGACCACAAGGAGGTTGGTTTTGATGCAAAGAGTTGGTCGCTGGTCAGAGCTTTGCGTTGGAGGGAAAAGCAGGGTGGTCATTGTCGTTGTAAAAAGCACATTGTGGGTGAAGTCCGAAATCTGTAGCTGGGAATGCTGCGTTGGCTATCGGATGCAGATTCTGCATTGGCCTCTGTGAAGTCAGCATTCCTGAATCTCGGGTACCATTCTTTTTTGACATGAAGAGCACAGAACCTCTGAATTTAAAGCTTGAGTCCAGTTTTTGCAGTTTTTTTAGGATGGAGGAGTACACTTTGACACCAGCCAAGGGTACAGTACCTGGGAGGCACCTCTTGGGGGTCAGAATTCACTCCAGTAGAGGCCAGCAGCAGGGTCATAGCGGGTACAGTTGGTGCTGGTCAGCTGGGAAGTTGTAGGTGAGGCTTCTGGAAGCCTGTTATGTCTAAGGGTGAACACAACAAGCATAATTCCGTGAAGCATAATCATGTGGCATTACCTAAACATTCCACGGGATTACGCAAAATTAAATGGGAAGAGCAATTGTGCATTTAGCACTATTTTCTTAGTGCAAAAATGCCCCTTTGCATCCAAAGTGGATGTGAGGATGCATTTTGTGCTAAGAAATGGACTAAATGCAACAGAACATAAATAGCGAATAGGATTAGCCACTCATGCTTGCTAAATGTGCACTTGAAGTGTGGCTTTGCCTCAATTTACTTCAGGAATTTAACACTAGTTTCTTCGTGAAAAAAGCACCCTTGTGTCACAAATGGAGTGAGGATCGATTTAGTGCTAAGAAAACAGCTCTAAATGTAACAGAACATAAACAGCAGCATGAGCATCCACATGTGCTCACTAAGGGGCATATTTACAATAAAGTGGCGAAGTGTGTCATTAAGCCAAGAAGACTAACGACACACCTCGTCACTTTAGAAAACGCAGGGGTGCACCATATTTATTAGAATGTGGTGCAGCCATGCGTTTCCCCCTGCACTGGTGCTAACTTTAGCTGACTAGCGCCAATGTAGGCACCTTTGCACCATAGTGCATGGGTGCCTGTGTTTAGGGGAAGATTGTTCATGTGCAGAAAGGTCCCTCTTCCAGCACATAAACAATCTTTAAATGCTGTTTTGCAACTTCTATGTGTGCTGCTTAATGCAGCACAAATAGAAGTTGCAAAACAGCACTTTTTTAAAAGGATTGTTTATGTGCAGGAAGGGGGACCTGCCTGCACATAAACAATCATAGGAAATTTACTGTTTCCATGTATGCTGCCTTGTGCAGCACACATGAAAACAGCAAAAACGAGGAGAAATAAAGCATTTCTCCTCGTTTCACCTGTTTAAGACCAGGTTTTTCCAGGTCTTAATTTTGGCGCTGCCTCCTATTTACACTGTCCTTGTAAATAGGGGGCAGCATCAAAATCAATGGGTGTTGTGGTGGAACGCCCACTGCAACACCCATTACTCTCCCCTTTCACACTAAATACAGCGTGAAAGGGTGCCTTATTTACAAGGCAGCGTTAAGCCATGTTAAGTGGCATAATGCTGCTTTGTAAATAAGGCGAGGCCCCTATCGCCATCACAACATCACTGAAAGTGGCAATAGGGGCTTATAAATATGTCCCTAAATGTGCTCTTGCAATAGGATTTCCCCCCCAAATTACTTTTCATTCTTCGAGCAGGCATAATCACGTTATTGTTAATTCCGCATCAAAGAGTAACGCAGAATTACCTAAATTATTCTGATTACTCTAGCATAATTAAAATTACTCCCAGGCATAGTTGTGTCCCTGCAGCCTAAACAGGAGATCAATCAACTGACCTTGAAATTGCTTCTGTGATCCTGGGTTCAAGGCAAGCAGGTCCAGTCTACCTTCTTCAGACAGCAAAAGATTCCTTCTTCTGAATCTTTTCAGATCCAGGAGTGTTTTGATTAAAGGTTCTGAAGATGCCACTCAATTCCCAGGGCCAGCCTTTGTGTGAGGGTCACCCCCTTTGTCTAAACCCTTAACTGGTTCTGGTAGTTCTTCCCCTTTCCCTGGATTTGGCTCCAATCTGTCTAGGGTGACAAAGGTCAGGCAGGCACAGGTGTGGGCCGCATTTGCCAGTGATAGAGCAGGCATCTTCAGAAGTCAAGAAGAAGGGGTGTGTACATCCTTCAGGCTGCTCTTTAAGTTCAGGAAGGGCTAAGTGCAACCCCTGAAGGCCATCCTGCTCAGTAGAGGAACGCCCTTCCCCACGTCCAAGGCCCTTTTGTACCCTGTCTGGAAGCAATACACAAGACACCACAGGAGCACCATTAACAGTCATGTGATCCTGGACACTGGCAGAAAGGCACATTTGGTTTAGGCAGAATAATGAAAATGTTTTTAAAGTGGCATTTTCAGTTTAGTAATTTAAAATCTGACTTTACCATTAAAGAGGATTTTAAATTACAATTCAAATAATTGGAAGAAGGGTATATCTCTATCTGCCTCCAAACTGAAGTTATCACATATTAATTGTAATAAGGTCATAAGTTTAGAGCTAGCCCTGCTACAATGAAATAACAACTTTGGGAGTTTTTCAGTGCCAGCACATCTAAAACTTTAGTACATGTAAATACCATGGTCATTTCCAAATTGGAGCTCTCCTCCCTGAATGTGAAGTTTTTTGCCCCAGAGGTGGTGAAATATGGTATGGACTGAAAATACAGTTTTAAAGAACAACTTTTAAATACTATAACATGCTTGTATCAATATATGTGAATGATGTTTGTATTCATGATATATAATTAATGAAAGCATGCATGAGAAAGTGATGTGCGAGTGTGGTGTGCACATTAGAATGAGGCTTATTTGTTTGTGGCATTGGTGTTGTCTTAAGATTGCATATTTAGACAGATTCCCCCACTGATTATTCACTCAACACTGTCCATCCACTGTGATGTAGTAAACAAATTAGCAACGCAGGTGAAAATGAGACCAGTAGCTGGACACTGACCTACTTGTCCCAAAATGGAAATCTGGATGGGGCCTTAGTTCAGAGGTCATATCTACATGTAAGCCATGATGCATGGAAACATTGTGCAACTCACAATAGGCTGAAATAATTGTGCACACAACCTCAGGGGAATACTCTATCATCCTCTGTTACGATTATAATATCTGAAGTATGATGAACGTCACCTCACTGATGGGTCCGGTATGTATGGATTCCCATTTGTATCTGTGTTGAGGCTCTGTAGTTGGACATCAGAAGGGGGTGAGGAGATGTGAAGAGAGGGCATACCCAGCACTGTCTAGACTAGTGTGTATAACAAGAGAGTATGAAGTTAAGATTATCATTTTTGAGATGTGATTCCCTAGGTATAAATGCAGCAAGAGTGTGAGTTATAACTTACCTAGTAGTCAAATGTTACCGAAGTTCTCAGCACCAACTCGGGTGCAGGAGGTGACTGTCTGCCAGTGACTGTGGCATGGTGATAAACCTCTGAAAGTGAATCAGACAGTGTCATGCCACAAGAGATTTCTGCGGACACTGATTGATGTGAGTTTTCTATGCGAGTTAAAAAATACATCATACTCCCTGTCACTGATGAACAAACAGTAAAGAGATGTTTGTGACTCAGCTGTGAAACACAGACCTTAGGTATGAAAGGGAAAGCTCTGTAGAAGAGTTATTGAATCTAAAGACTTGATGTAACTATGATAAAAAAACGTGGAATAAGCATCAAAACAAGATGCTCTGAGCTGATTAATTTACAAGGATTGGAGTGACTGATGTGATAAATGAACAATATACATTTTAAACAAGAACAATATCCTTCTCAAAGGAATACTTACATAGAGTTTATATCATTCATATTCGTTTTAATGTTCATGTCCAAAGAATGTGGGGAACACCAGAAAAATACCACTGAAGTGCAGAGTTTTTAACTTTTTAATTTTTAGATTTTTTAATTCAATTACAACTTGTCAGATTCCAAAATAAAATAAGGCTTACATATAAATTGATTGTATGAGAACTGTGTTCATATGTATGGATTGTGCAAAATGAAAATCTCAGATTTTATGCAATTTTTATGAATGAATTTGTTGTCAAGATTGAGCTTCAATAAATAAGGATGTATATTTTTTGAGAAGTGACGGAAATGTTTTATGGTATACAATAGCTTTTTGAAGTGATTATTTGAGAGGAAGGATTTGAGTTTGGTTTTGTGAAGTAATAAGATTAACATAGGAGGACAATATATTGTTTGCATAATGATAAACTGGTGCTCTGAGGTGGAGATACATCTCAGAATCTGTTGCAAGCAAAGTGATTAGCTAGCCTGTGGTATGCACATGGTGTTCCCAGTGACACCATGGAAAGATCCAGTGGCCAAAAAATGGAGTGCAGCCTGTATTAAGACACATGCAAGTAGTACCTGGCAGCGAGCTGTGGGGAATTGAGCTCTTTCACCCTGTCTGCAATCATGTCAATGATCACATCTGGAGAGAATCAGTATGTATCAATGATTGCACCCCACAAGTGATGATCCTCTACCCTTCAAATCTTCTCTCTACTCCTCAAACAATTATTCCTCAAAATGAAGACAAATCAACAAAGATTTTCACCAACTAAGGGGTCGATTCCGATCCGGGTCTGACAGCCCTCCGAGAGCTGTTCGTAGCCTTACCTTGCGACCGACACGTCCCGGGAGCCGGTCCGTCCGGGCAATGAAGTACGATGCGCATAACTGACACAATTCCGTCCGACACGTAGGCTGCGATTCCAGCAGCATTTTCCGCACGAGCCGTACCTGCAATCGCCGATTCGAGTCGCCCGGAAGCAGTTCCCACAGCAGTTTCCGGCCGGACAAGTACGATGCGTAAATCATACGCGCCGGACGGGTCGCCACTAGCAGCACGTCACAGCATCCGGGAGAGCTGCATATCAGGTCCGATTCGCGCCACAACACGATCCACGGCTACGAGACGGACCAATTCTCAACATGTACGAGACGGAGCAACGAGCAGCAAGTACGAGACAAACCAACGATGAATCCCATCGCCCAGGTCATCCCAGCACTGTACATTTATGACCGGATCAGGAACAGACGCGCACAACGCAGACGGTCAGTCAGACACCCCCACAAATAAACATCACGAACACGCGAAATGCTACACACACATAGGGGGGGGTCAAATCCCTTACACCAGCAACAGCAAAACCACAGGGGTAGCATGGTCCCCACAACCAGCAGTCACCACACCTAGGGGGGATGACCATCACCACTACCCTCCCCACTCATAGGGGGCTGTATGCCCTGCACCACTACCCTCCCCACTCATAGGGGGATGTATGCCCTGCACCACTACCCTCCCCACTCATAGGGGGATGTATGCCCTGCACCACTACCCTCCCCACTCATTGGGGGATGTATGCCCTGCACCACTACCCTCCCCAGTCATAGGGGGATGTATGCCCTGCACCACTACCCTCCCCCCTCATAGGGGGATGTATGCCCTGCACCACTACCCTCCCCACTCATAGGGGGATGTATGCCCTGCACCACTATCCTCCCCACTCATAGGGGGATGTATGCCCTGCACCACTACCCTCCCCACTCATAGGGGGCTGTATGCCCTGCACCACTACCCACAACTCATACAGTGCTGTGTGCCCTGCACCACTACCCTCCCCACTCATAGGGGGATGTATGCCCTGCACCACTACCCTCCCCACTCATAGGGGGCTGTATGCCCTGCACCACTACCCTCCCCACTCATAGGGGGTGTATGCCCCTGCACCACTACCCTCCCCACTCATAGGGGGATGTATGCCCTGCACCACTACCCTCCCCACTCATAGGGGGATGTATGCCCTGCACCACTACCCTCCCCACTCATTGGGGGATGTATGCCCTGCACCACTACCCTCCCCAGTCATAGGGGGATGTATGCCCTGCACCACCACTACCCTCCCCACTCATAGGGGGATGTATGCCCTGCACCACTACCCTCCCCACTCATTGGGGGATGTATGCCCTGCACCACTACCCACTACTCATAGGGGGCTGTATCACCAGACCACCATTTGTGACTACTGCACCCAACACCACAACCAATGTTTTGGCAATGTGGTGGTTGTGCCACTAACAAACAGACATTAGAGGCAAAGAATGCTGTGTATCACAAGAACTCCCTCTGCCATGTGCAGACAAGCATTGGCCATGACCCCTGACAATGCCAACAGCGTACAATTACACTGTGTGAGAAGGGAGCATCAAGATGCATACACATATCTCCACAAACATACACACAAACTGCGGAATCCTGTGGAGACTGTCGATGTTAGGTGACAAAGTCACATACCATGGCAGCAATGGGACATACCAAACATGATCAATGTGCAGGATGATGACCTACAAGACGCTTGGACAATAGGGACAATCACACAAACAACATCCCCCAATGGAACGCTGAAGCCACACCAATGCAGAGGCACAGATGCACAAACACAGACAGGCTGCCACACACTGCATATCATACACAACATGTGTGTGTGTCACAGTGTCCCCAGGCTACTTCACAACGCATGACGGTGGGCTGAACTACAATGACACACATGTGTGCACTGTGCCATACAAAAGTAAGTCTTTGACTGGGCACACCTGGGGGACAAGCAGGCATTGTCAGGTAAGCGGGATCACAAAGGATTCATGTGACACAAGGTGGGTGGAACAGCTACCAACACAGCAAGAGACAGACCCAACACAGCACTACCCTCTAGTCCCCTATCTTTGTGGTGACATTAGCCTGTACGCCAATCCCACTGTGATGATAAAGCTAGTTTTTCCCCAACTGCGTAGCACAGTCAGATGTGCGTCCTGGGTCATGTGTCCGGGCCCACAAACTCACATCACACCTCCATAAACACAAATCACTGGCCATGGCTTGCAAACAATGGGCCAAAAGTAGTTATGGGCCTAGACATTAAACAACTCACATTTAGCCAACATCAACAGCACACACCTTGATCTGCAAGAATGTGCATCAGCTAGGCACACAGGGACCGGTGATATTGCTCATGCACACATGACAATCCCAGGGGTGGTGGGGGGATCAAAGCTACCCACAAATCCCCACACTTGGGCTGACAACAACACCTGTGAAGGTCTGCCACACTGCACAACATGTGGCACATCGACATTACGTGAAAACTGCACAAGTCATTCGGAACACTGCCAGACACCTACACTAATGTTGAACCACAGGAGAGCCACAAATGTCGACACCTTCCAACATAGCAGCAATGACCCTGATGATAGGGAGTCGTCACACACACACACAAGTGAGCTTGTCAATGACAGACACCACATAGGGAAAAACACATGATGTTGCTAACACATAAGTGCCAATGGTAATCCAGAATGTGTCCCACGTGCGTTGGATAACAACCCTGGAATTTACTAATGAAACAGCCAGGGATGAAAGCCTAATTACCAGTAGTGTGTCATGCCCAGAAAAGGCAGGGCAAAGAAGTTACATGAACACAGGCCAAGTCAGCCAGTCCACAAAACAGGTACATCTGTCTGGAACACAGGCTGCGTCCAGAAAAGGGAAGTGAACACACACAGGCATGCTCACACAACACACACCATGTGCCCAGGCAATGTCATGGAAGGACACAATGCCATGATGGGACTGCACTCCTGGGGAAGGTCAGCTGTGCCACATGTTGTCTGTGCAGGTTCCTGTCATGCCAGCACAAGACTTGCCCAGTGATACAACTATTACAACTCAAGAAAAGCAATGGTCACAGAAGCTTGTGTACGGGAGTCCTCCCTCAGTCATCTGCACATATGCAATACACATGTAGACCAAGTTGGACAGATGACACAGATGATTTGTGTAACATGGATGCACAAACATGCCTGTCCAGTGGAGATTGTCCAAGTCAGGGAATCTTTCCATGTGCCCGAATGTAAGCACAACCTATGTGCAACAGTGTCTGGCAAAGATGTCAAGTAGCAAACCCAAAGATAAAACCCTGGTCACAACATTTTGCCATCATTACACCCTGAAATTGCAGCTAAGGATGTCATGGATACATAGCAGAAAAGTACACATACCCCATAGACCACATGGAGTACATCACATCAACAACTCATTCTGTTATACCTTTAAAACACCTGTACAACAGCAAGTCCATGACACCCATCATCAACATCATGTACATTTGAAGCAACACCACTGGATAACACAAATTTGCTTTATTAAGCACATAAACCATTGAAACTGTTAAGTCCACAATGTCAAAAGGCCAATGGCCAGTCCATGTCAGGAGTCCTCCCAGGGTGAAATGTGACAAGTTGTCACCCATTGCTTGCCTGCACTGCTATGGGCAGGGGACATCTCCCCTTGGAGGGGCATACACAGGGGCAGGCCAGGCACCGCAGGGACAGGATCAGGGAACACCAGAATGGGGCAAGGGAGGGCTGGTGGGTGCAGGAGTGTCACTGGCAACTGCAGCGGAGGCGTATGACACTGTGTGCGCCGTCACCATGGCAGGGCCCAGGTCCAATGGGGTGTGTGCTGACATCAATGCAGGGCCCAAGTCAGACGGGGTTGTTACCGGCACCACTGCAGCGGGCAGGTGAGATGGTTGGGCCGGGGCCTCCACTGCAGTGCAAAACTCCAAGGGAGTGTCATGGGGCCCAGGTGAGGTTGGCAGGACAGAGGGGGGGACACGGTCCCCACATCAGTGGCAGGAACAGGCTGAGCATGTGAGGTGGGGGTGGAAGGGCATGTGGTAGGAGGGGATGGCCTAATCATTTTGGGGATGTGGTATTGGTGTGTGGGGGAACCAAGGGCAGGGTGTGGCGGGGGACCTGTGGAGTGGTGGCCTGGGGGCTGCAGGAAGGAGAATGTGACTTTGACCTGCGGGATTGGGGGGTCTTGCTCTTCCTGCTCCGGGGGACTTGCGGCTGGGGTGCTCAGTGTCCGGGCGCTTGGGGGAGGGTGTCTGTGTGGCAGGGGAACTCCCCCTGTGCGTGGTGATTTCCTCTTCCCCTTGTGCGTCTGAGCAGATGGATCGGTGGGGAAGAGGCCAAGATCACAGAGGAAGAGCTGCTTGGAAGGGGGGGTTGCAGGTGAGGCAGGGGAAGTACTTTTGGAGGGAGAGGCATCTGAGGTCTGCAGAGTGCTTGTGGATGCCTGTTTGTGCGTCTGTGACCCATCCCCTGTGTGTGTGCCATCAGTCCCTGGAGTGTGCGTGCCTGGGGATTTTGTTTTGGACTTGCGTGATTGTGTGCTGCCTGGGTCTGTTGTGGTGGGTGCCGGTGCCGGTGTGTGTGTGCATTGGTCAGGTAGGGTAGTGGGGACTGTGGATGGTGCAGAGGTAGGAGGGGTGAGGGACTGTTGGAGGAGGGACACTGCTGCCGTCTGTGTGGAGGCCATGGACTGAATGGTCCGATGTAGGGCAGACAGGTTGGATGAGATGCCCTCCATGAAGGACACCAGTTGAGTCAACAGAGGGGTGTGGGAATGGAGGACACTCAGCATCGCTGTCTGCCCTACATGGAGCTGCTTCAGTAAGTCCACAGACTCCACACTGAGGGCAGCAGGGGAGACAGGGGCAGGGGTGCGGTGCCTGGACCAAAGGAGACATGTTCCCTCACACGGGGCCTCCACGAACATCTGGGATGGCAGCAGATGGGAGGGTGGAGATGGTGGTGGTGGCGGGGACAGACTCGCTAGGTGTTGTCTGGGGTCTGCTGACACCCGCCTCCACAAGGAAGTCCTCACTGGAGATGCTGTGTTCCTCAGCAGAGGTGTTTGTAGCTGAGGTCTCCTCTGTGTGGCTCCCTCACCCTCTGTGCCACTGGGTCCCTCCAACTCCTCTGAAGCTGACCCAGTCTGGCTCTGCGGATCCTCTTGGTCCGTGGAGCTGTCTCCTCCAGTAGCTGTCGATGTATCTGCAATCAATCGGGATAAACAGATCCACATCAGTCACCAGTTTCACCTGACACATCACAGTCAGTACAGCACATCACAGAGTACGGCGTTGCCTCAAGTGCCAGATATTGCGAACAGTGGAGACATCATTTGGAAATGACACATGTCAGTCAGCAAGTCAACCATGCCCCTCAGATCCTGCCCCTCCATGGACCCATCTGCCTGGGACATGTTGGCTGCCACTTCTCATATGTGTGCACAAGCACCACATAGACATATCTCTGAACTGCAGGACTCGTGATTTAAATCTGCCTGGAATAACACATGCCATCTCCTGCCACTGACTCAGTACATGTGTCATGAGAAGGGATGGCAAAAATCATTGTCAGTAAAATGGATAGGCTTCACTCACAAGACACCATGATGTACACATGTCTTGATGGTCAATGCCACAATAGAGTGCATGCTGTACAACTGACATCACTGCGGGATACACATCAGCAAGTGGGATACCATGCTACGGCCCAGTATGGCTGAGCAGCCAGCACTGGCTTCAGTCTCAGGGGTAGTGCATCCAAAATTATACACTCTGCACTGTGTCACAACCATTAACATGTATGATAATTTAAGCCCTGCAGATGTCAAGTGCACAGGGACACCCAATGCTAACCACATCTTCAGGCATCTGATGATCACACGTAATAACAAGGCCACAGATGACTGACTGCAAGCACAAATCTGTAAGCATGATGACATCACAGCATGATGGCAATGAATTGAGACTGCCTGCACTGTGATGTACTATACAACATAATGCACCATCAAGTGATTCGACACCTATGCATGAACCCATTCTGATGATCCATTTCCTACACCCCAGCTAGCTACACAAACCTAAATGACCAACACCACAGGAGTCTAAGAGGCTAGGCCACCTCACAATGACACCGATGCAGACACCATATAGCACACTTCACAATGCACGAATGTTAGGCTGACACACAGGAGTAGAAGAACAGAGTGTACTTCATGTCCGGAGTAGGGATACCTGTCCAGGAACATGTGCAACATGGGATTACCCTGGACACCAGGCATGCGTCCATGCATGTGTGAAACACATGATGTACATTTTTCTGAGGCCCATAAATTTTCGTTGCTGCTACATGGCTGTGTGTCAAATACCCCTGGCATATATGGTGTGCCAAAACATCAATTGGAACGCATATCAATTGCCCACACAGAGTACATGTCTTTTTCCAGGCAATGTGCAGACACATGGAAATCATGTGCCTCAGTCATGAAGACAAAACAATGCACTGGTCGCAGATGCTGTTCACAACGTTAAGTTTGTACAACAGCAGGGACACACAACCCAAGTTACACAAGTCACAGCCTGAAAGGGGCACACCTGTGTATCAGATGAGAATGGGACATGACGTAGTTTTGCCACATGACTCCTGTATAACCCTGGGCAAAGCACTACGCTACGCTCGCGTAGTTTGCGAAGTTTGCGCTACTTCGCACAACGCGAATTGCACGTAGCACAGTGCAAACACGCGTAGCGTAGTGCAGCGGTCATTTTGCTTGCTCGCGGTCCTCAACGTCAAGTTGGCGACCGCGAGCAAGCAAAATGACATCCCGGCGAGACTTTTTCGCTCGTTCGCGATCAGCAACATCAAGTTGCCGATCGCGAGCATGGAAAATAAACCTCCCGGCGAGATTCTCAACGCGGGGAGGTCAGGTTTCTCATTGCGAGTGGTCGCGTATGCTCGCGACCGCTCGCGATGAGAAACTACCAGTCCGCGTTGAGAAAGCTACTGCTCGAGTAAAAATCTACTCGAGTGGCAGTAAAAGACAGCTCGCACTGTTCAAGATGCCGTTTTCAATGATTGCACAGTGCGGACAAGCATCCGGCACTGTGCAATCATTGCGAACAGTGCACTACGCAGTTCGCGTAGTGCTACGCGTAGCTCGCGTAGTGCGAACTGCACTTTGCGTAGCTTCGCGTAGCGCTACTTTGCGAACTACGCCCAGGTTTACTCCTGTACAAGCAGACAGGAGATCTGTGAAAGTGTAACCAGGATGTGGGCGTGCAAAGAGCATGTGATACATTGGACACAGAGAATGCCTGCACCTACCCCCTCCTTGCTACTGTCTGGCCTTTCACTCCAGGGACTGATGGCACACACAAAGGGGATGGGTCACAGATGCACAAACAGGCATCCACAAGCACTCTGCAGACCTCCGATGCCTCTCCCTCCACTATGGGAACGCCCTCTACGCGGGAGCCCCGGCCAAGCTCATCAAGCTCATCAAGCGACTGCAACGCATACAAAACGCCTCTGCACGCCTGATCCTCGACGTACCATGCCACAGCCACATCACCCCCCACCTGAGGAACCTGCACTGGCTCCCCGTCGACAGGAGAATCTCCTTCAAACTCCTCATCCATGCACACAAGGCACTCCACAAGACCGGCCCAGCCTACCTCAACAGACGACTCTTCTTCTACGTCCCCAACCGCCAGCTCCGCTCCGCCGACCTCTCCCTCGCCACCGTCCCTCGCATTTGAAGAACAACCACCGGCAGCAGATCCTTCTCCCACCTCGCCGCCAAGACCTGGAACACCCTTCCACTCAGCCTATGACAGACCCAAGACCTGCTGACCTTCAGGAGGCTACTCAAGACCTGGCTGTTCGACCAGTAGCGGCACCCCCCCCCTTTTTTTTTTTTTCCCAGCGCCTTGAGACCCTCGCGGGTAAGTAGTGCGCTCTACAAATTCTGTGATTGATTGATTGATTGGCCTTTAACTGCCCATCCAGGTCCGGGAAGACCACCGCCATAATCCTGAGCATGTGGGGGGTCAGTGTCCGTCGTCCGCCCCTTCTGCGAAGAGGCGACAGCTTCAGCTGGACTCTGACAATCCTCCGGGTCCAGCCACGAAGGTCCTGCCACCTCTTCTGGCAGTTGCGGATGCGGCGTCTGTGGACCCCCACAGCACGAACACCCCGGGCAATGGTCAGCCAGATCTCCTGCTTCTGGTGGGCATCAACCTGTGAGGATGACAAGGGTAGAAAAGTCCTTTACCACACAAGCCACATGTTTGTGCATCACACATTTGGATATACATGTCTTTCTCGCAAGGGAATATGATGGACACAGGTAGTGCAGATATGGTGATTGACAGTTGTCCTGAGTTTTCAACAGGGAAACATTAACTGAGTATTACAACCATGTGAAAATGCACTTTTAATGCACAGTACCTGTCCACTCTAGGGACCTACACACCATGGGGGTCTGAAGTACTCAGTGAGCATGCTAGACACTGTTGCACACAATTTCAGTGGTGCCAGTCAGACAACATACACAATGAATAAGGGATGTGGAGTGCACACTCACCTGCTCCCCTGGTGTCCCATACAGCTTGCTGTACTGTGGAAGGAGGCTGTCCAGCAGGGCCTTGTTCTCCTCCTCTGTGAAGGCTGGGGCCCTCTCCACAGTACGTGCCATTCTTGGAGCCAGAGGATGCAGAGACAGCAGCAGTGTTAGCAGAGATGTCGATCTGGAGCATGTAGTGCAGGCAAGTGAGCTCACAGGTGAACAGACAGACTTATATCTGTGCTGCAGAGGCAGATTCAGACCCATGTGTCAAAAGCGATAGGTCCGACACGTTTGCATCCTATGAATCTGGCCAATCCATCGCATTGCACGTCTCGTACACGCCTTCCGCATCGCTTGAAATATTCAAAAGCATTGCAGTGACGAGTCTGAAACATTGTTGCAGGCAGCCAACGGATTTTCAAGGAACCGAATCGTACCAGACTCAAATCCGCGTCTGTTCCTATTGAAGAAATTGTGCAAGGCGTGCGTGCAAGGCGTGCGTGCGGATCGGTCCACCCGCGTCAGTCCACATTGGTGACATTGTGCAAGGCGTGCGTGTGGATCGGACCACCCGCGTCAGTCCACATTGGTGACATTGTGCAAGGCGTGCATGCGGATCGGACCACCCGCGTCAGTCCACATTGGTGACATTGTGCAAGGCGTGCGTGCGGTTCGGACCACCCGCGTCAGTCCACATTGGTGACATTGTGCAAGGCGTGCGTGCGGATCGGACCACCGACGCCAGTCCACATTGGTGACATTGTGCAAGGCGTGCGTGCGGATCGGACCACCCGCGCCAGTCCACATTGGTGACATTGTGCAAGGCGTGCGTGCGGATCGGACCACCCGCGTCAGTCCACATTGGTGACATTGTGCAAGGCGTGCGGATCGGACCACCCGCGTCAGTCCACATTGGTGACATTGTGCAAGGCGTGCGTGCGGATCGGACCATCCGCGTCAGTCCACATTGGTGACATTGTGCAAGGCGTGCGTGCAGCTCCTTCCCTAGGTGTTCAACGCATCTTTTGCATTGGTCACCTGCGTCAGTCACCATATAAGTAACTGTTTAAGGCGTGCAACACACCATTGCTTGCCATTGACCCATGGGCACAACAACAGTACACTCTGTGACACAGTCACTCAAAGTGCATGTCAGGATGCATTACCTGTGTGTGTATGTGGGTAGACATGTGTATTTGTATGTTTCACTTAGTGACACCCACTCCCAGGCAGGGCAGGTTGCCATGGGGACAGATCCAATTGTTGGCTGGACACATAACCACTGTGTTTGACGACAGTACATTTCAGTGCATGAGGCATGTACACAGTTCCCGGTGTACATTGTGTATTTAATGTGACATACACCCTGACTCTTCAGTGGAATGGTAGGTGCCTCACAGGGTGTCACAGTGCCACATATGTGATGTTCCTCCACAGTATGTGTGCATTGCCATGCAGAGATGACTCAGATTTCATGTGCACAATGTCAAATGTTCACAACATCCCAGTCTATTGTCAATGTGAGTGGATGTTGCGTCTGTGTATCACAGACATCCATGTGTGAGCTGGCATGTAATCAGGGGCACTTCATGTGTGTGTCATGTGTGCGTTGTGTTGTGCACATGGTATGCCACATCATGATGGTGTCCATGTTGCGACACAAGGTCCCTGTGTGTGTCTGTCAGGAACATGTGCTGTGGGGTAGACATCTGTCCTCACTAGTCACTGTGGTGTGTGTCTGGTATGTGACACTCGTACTGATGTACTGTGACGGGGCACATTGATTGCTCACAGCACAACAGGGACCTTGTTGTGTGGCCCTGTAGAGCTGAGATGTCAGATGATGGGCATGTATCTGATATGTGTGTCCATACCCAACAGCACACACATCATGTTCTTGTGTCCTGTAATGTGGTATCATGTGCTATTTTTCATGTACACTGGCACATAGATAGGGTGAATGACAAACTGTCTTTGCTCTCCTATGTACTGCAGGAGACCAAATGTCCACAGACCGTTCCCAGACCTGCAGACCATGGTTGAACGTGACTGCATGCGACGGTACCGCTTCACCAGGCCACTGATCGAAGAATTGGCGGAGCAGTTGACTCCACATCTGCAACCTGGCCGGACATACCCTACAGCGCTGACCCCCAAGGTGAAGGTGATGGCAGCCCTACACTTTTTTGCCACCGGTACTTTCCAGCACACTGTTGCTACTGCTGGTGGGATGTCACAGACTATGTTCAGCCGTGTGCTTCGGGATGTGTTGGAGGCAATGTTGCTTTTCCTGGACCAGTACATCCATTTCCCAAAAGCACAACAACTAGCTGACAGCAAGGGGGACTTCTATGCCCTGGGCAGGATGCCACGTGTCATTGGCTCCATCGATGGGACACATGTGGCTTTGGTACCACCGCAGGCACATGAGCAGACGTACCAGAACAGGAAGCATTTCCACTCTATAAATGCTCTTGTTGTTTGTTTTGCCAACATGACCATTTCCCATGTGTGTGCAAGGTTCCCGGGCTCAGCGCACGACGCCTACATAATGAGGAGTAGTTGCATCCCAACGATGATGGCACAGATGCAGTACCAGCATTCCTGGCTTGTCGGTGTGTACTGACTGCTTAGCATTGTGTGTGTTTGCTAAAGTTGATTCGCACCCTATTTTCACGCTCAACTAATGTGCAATTGTCTCCTGTAGGTGACTCCGGATACCCCAACATGCCGTGGTTGCTGACACCCCTCAGGAACCCTGTGACACCAGCGGAGATGCGCTACAATGAGGCACATGGTTGTACCAGGAGAGTGATTGAGCGGACATTTGGCCTCCTGAAAAGCAGATTCCGCTGCCTGGACAAGACAGGAGGGGCCCTCCCATATGCACCTGCAAAGGTGTGCAGGATCATCATTATGTGTTGCATGCTACACAACCTGGCACTGCGGAAGCGGTTGCCTCTCATCCTGGATGACGATGACCAACCTCCGCCAGCCGTGGAGGATCCTGGTCTTGGGCATGATGCCAGTGATGATGAGGGTGATGGTGATGTTCCGAGCCAGCTGATCCAGAACTTATTCTCATGAATGTCAGTATACAGGTATGTGTTGTCCAAGTATTGTGTCGGCATGACCTATGTTGGTGGTGCACTGGTGCTGATTGAGTGTGGCAGTATGCTACTTGTCAGTATGCTTGCTGTGATGTGTCCTTTCTGGTAGTCTGTACTCTCAGTGTTTACCTGATTGTTAGGTTGTGTCTGGGTAGTTAGTGTTTTGTTTTGGGCATGTATATTGTTGTTTGCTGTGAATCTGTGTTTTTGATAGTGTTTTCTGTCTGTGCTTCACAGGGTACTTTGGATGCTGTGTGGTGCGGTCTGAACCCCAAGACACAGATCCTTGTTCCAGAGTGCAAGTAATCGTTGTCCCAAACAATGATGTGCCACACACCCCTGGACTTTCATCGTTCACCACATGTTTATTTTTCGGATAACTGTCACGTGAGGTTAACGTGCATCAGTTGTAGTATTCTCACAATGTGAATATTTAATAAAATAGCCCTTCACTTTGAGATGTGCTCTGTGTGTCCACACATCCAACAGTAATTCGCATCCTGTACCTGTGTGCTGCTTGCCAATGACCCATGATGGGTGTTGTGTGTGCTTTCCACTGTATCTCCTGTTGACATCAGTGTTGACGATGAGTTAGGGGCCATGGTGAGTATGTGTTGTGTTGTCCTAGTGGTGTGTCTCCCTCATATGTGTCACATTCACATGACTCACATTACATTGTTCGCATTGCTGTAATAGTTTGCATGCACAGTGTTCCTTAGCAGCTCATCATCGCCATGGCACAAAGCAAGTAGGAATCACGACAGAGGCAAGTATTGTGTGATTGTGAATTTATTTACAAACATGTGTAAGGATGGTGAACGGATTTTGCAGTGCTGTACAATGTGATGGTAATCCTAAGTTCACAGGTGAGTTGGTAGTCTTGGTAATTGAAATATCCAGGGTAGAATCCACAGTCATTTGGTGCATTGTCACAACTTTGACCCTCCATGTCAAGTGGGTGATTTTGATGTAGGTCGACACGGTCAACTGGTTTGCACACAAAGGACGTTAACAGGAGCAAGTGTTGGGTGCCTGGGGGATATGCATGGCCATCAGTGTCTCAATTGCCCTTCTTCGGGCGACCCCTCTTCTTTCTCGGGGACCCTCATGTGCAGGGTGCTGCGGTGCCGAGGACTCTCCGCCAGAGTCCTCCTCCTCCCTGTGGCTGTTGTGGATGTTGTGGCAACAGATGTTGTGGGCGCACAGGGAGGCGTGGTCAGGTTGGTGCTGATCTGGCGGAGGCATGTCAGTATGTCCCTATGCACCGCTGTTTGTTCATCCAATTTGTCCCACTTGGACTCCATCCGGGCCATGTGGGAGTCCAAGCGGGCATGATGGGCAGCCTGCTGTTCTTTGAGTTCCTTGAGGATCCCCACGACCTGTCCAAACCCTCCGGTGCTTTCCTGGTTCGCATATATGATGCGTTCCAGGTGTGGCTCATCATGCAGTCCATCCCCCTGTGCAGGCCGTGTCCTCTGCCTGCCCACCCTCCCACCGGCCCGACCCACACGGGCAGGCCCTGCCGTGGCCGGCACAGCTGACACTGGGCTCCCTTGATTGTTAGCGCCGGTGGTGTTGTCCCTTGCTTCCGGGGTGCACTGTGTACCTGGTCCGTTGTTGTTCTGGGGCCTGGGCCTGTCCAAGTCGGCATGGGGACTCTGTCTGGTGTCCGATGTGGCAGGAGTGGTTGAGGGGGGTGCTGATGTTACTGCTGCTGGGGCTGCACGATGGCTCACGCCGGAGGTGCCAGGTCGGTCAAGGTCGTCGTCCGAAGAGGCCGTAGAGTGATCCACACCGGGGAGCTCAGGGTCCGCCAGAGTCTGGGACTGGGACTGTTCCTCAGGACCTGCTGTGTCCCCAGCATCACCTGTGTTTGGAGGAGACACACAATGTATGTTATGTTTCTACAGACCTCAATGTTTCACACACATGACATTTGACACTGAACATCATTATGAGGGTCTGTACATTGCATTGTCATAAGTTGTGACAGACAGAGGTTGATATTGTTGGAGCACTTTGTAATGGCAACCTGGAGCCTTTTGATGTGCACGTCAAGCTGTGTGCATGACCAGCTCATGTATTGATCAATTGTCTGTAGATGCCCATTGCCACTCAGGTCCCATCACATGCCTGACACTGCTGTCTTATCCCTGTCCACATTTGTGCTTTAACAATGACATACGTACTATTACACTTGGGATATGTTGCGAGGTTGGGGCATGTGTTGTGTGATTCTTTTATTTCCTCTGTGCATCACATTTGTGTGTCTGTGCAACATGGTTGCAGTACGGTATGCCTGCGATCCATTGTGAGATACTAATTAGTTGTCTGTGTTCCTAGTTCACATCTCTTATCTTACAAGTCATGGGGTTAGCGTAGCTAATGAAGTTGGTGCTGAGTTTTGTATGTGCTAACACCTTCTATCTTGTCAAATTCATCAACTGTGAGAGGGATTGGGCACAGGTGCTCTCTTGCTTTTCATTACAGTGATGGGCAGAGGTGTGTGTGTTACAGTTCAGCTGCTGTGAGTTGCTTGCCTCCTCAGATGCAGTCCAGGTTAGTCATTGTGTTTGGGGTCTCCATGACAGTGAATGATGTGTTGTATGAATGATGTGTACAACGCAGGCCGATGTGGAATTGAACTGCATCTCACAACGGCACATTTTTTGGATGACACCATGCTACAGTGTCAGCTATGTGTGTGTCCATTCTAGTTACCGTCATGTGTCCACTGTCAATGATGTATGGGTGACATTGTGTCGGCTTGTTGCTATGTGCTAAGTCTACATCTCCCCAATTGTCATCTACAAGACAAACCTTCACGGCCAGGTCAGGGGACACCCCAGGGACACTGCATCTCCAGAGGGTGGGAGGATACCTACAGTTCCAATGGCTGTGAGTGTAAATGTGTTTGAGTTGGCCAGTGCGTAGGTGTGACTTGCAGCCAATTCATACATCATGACCATGTGTCAGCCATCTTGCCAAGGCATTTACTTTTGGAGTGACTGGTCCCAAGGGTGCACTTTGTTCTGGCTGAGAAGGTGTGTTTTGAGGCGGCCTTGATGGCATTTGGAGTCATTGCAGGACCTCCTTCAACCAAAGAGGCCAGGTAATTCCCCATGTGGCATGCTTCCATTGCAGGGAGTCATAATTTATGTTCAGGCTGTCTGGCATTGGTGTCCTGTTGTTTATTTGAGCCCAAGTCCCAGCAGGGCCTTGTGCTCCCCACAGCAGGGCCTAGTGTCAGCCATCTTGGCAGTACTTTTGCACTCCCTGTGAGGTGAGCATGGTTCATTGTGAGCTTGCAGGGACATGTGGGTGGGGGACTGGTGGCTGTGACTGCAACTCCCATCATGCTTTTGGCTCCACCCACCTTCCCACAATACCTGAGCTTCCTTCCTGTGATTCTTGTTCCCTCTGTGGTGGTGTGCCTGTGCTGACAAGTTGGCAGGCAGTGGTGTCCTGGTGTTTGTTTGCACACAAGTCCCAACAATCCCATGTCCTTCATACAGCAGAACCCAGTGTGGTACATCTTTCTGGGATATTTAAATGGATTCTTATTGAATGCATTATACCAGGTGGGTTGTGTAGAGTGTGTGTTGAGGGGGGGGGTGCAAGTTCCTGATGGTAGATGTAGTCAGAGCTGGCAGTACTCCTCCCCCAGTCCAGATATCCCACCATGCTGCATGCTTCCATTGCAGGGTGTGGAAGTTACTTTCAGGCTGTCTGGCATTGGTGTCCTGTTGTTTGTTTGGGCCCAAATCCCAGCTGGGCCTTGTGCTCCCCAGAGCAGGGCCTAGTGTCAGCCATCTTGGCAGTACTTTTGCACTCCCTGTGAGGTGAGCATGGTTCATTGTGAGCTTGCAGGGACATGTGGGTGGGGGACTGGTGGCTGTGACTGCAACTCCCATCATGCTTTTGGCTCCACCCACCTTCACACAATATCTGAGCTTCCTTCCTGTGACTCTGCTACCATGTGAGTGATTGAGACAGCAATGGCAAGATGACTGACAGTGGTATCCAGTTGTTTGTTTGTGCACAATTTCAAGGCAGGGCCTTGTGCTCCCCACAGCGGAGAACATTGTCAGGGTTCTTGGTAGAAAATTTTCACTGACTCTCTTGTGGAGCATGGTCCCAGGTGTGTATTTTGGTGTAGGTGGGAGGGGTGTGTGTGACAGGGGCTGCTGGTAGATGTAGTCAGAGCTGGCAGTCCTCCTCCCCCAGTCCAGACATCCCACCATGCTGCATGCTTCCATTGCAGGGTGTGGAAGTTGCCTTTCAGGCTGTCTGGCATTGGTGTCCTGTTGTTTGTTTTGGCCCAAGTCCCAGCAGGGCCTTGTGCTCCACACAGCAGGGCCTAGTGTCAGCCATCTTGGCAGTACTTTTGCACTCCCTGTGAGGTGAGCATGGTTCATTGTGAGCTTGCAGGGACATGTGGGTGGGGACTGGTGGCTGTGACTGCAACTCCCATCATGCTTTCTGCTACATGCACATTCCCATCAGCCCAACCTTCCTTCATTTTGACTGAGCTTTCCTGTGAGGTAGTGTGACGTTGTTGGCGAAATGGATGTCTGTGTTTGTTGTGGATTTATGCTAATGCCTTGCAGTATTTGTCGTTAGGTTTGTACATGTTATGTCGTAGTTCCATTTTACTGTGGGATGGCAGGTATTGTGTTTGGGTAACTGGCATGCACATCACAGGAGACTTGCCTTTATGTTGCTATGGCTTTGCTGGCAGGAATTGGTTTAAGAGGACGTAGAGTGATCCACACCGGGGGAGCTCAGGGTCCGCCAGAGTCTGGGACTGGGACTGTTCCTCAGGACCTGCTGTGTCCCCAGCATCACCTGTGTTTGGAGGAGACACACAATGTATGTTATGTTTCTACAGACCTCAATGTTTCACACACATGACATTTGACACTGAACATCATTATGAGGGTCTGTACATTGCATTGTCATAAGTTGCGACAGACAGAGGTTGATATTGTTGGAGCACTTTGTAATGGCAACCTGGAGCCTTTCAATGTGCACGTCAAGCTGTGTGCATGACCAGCTCATGTATTGATCAATTGTCTGTAGATGCCCATTGCCACTCAGGTCCCATCACATGCCTGACACTGCTGTCTTATCCCTGTCCACATTTGTGCTTTAACAATGACATACGTACTATTACACTTGTGATATGTTGCGAGGTTGGGGCATGTGTTGTGTGATTCTTTTATTTCCTCTGTGCATCACATTTGTGTGTCTGTGCAACATGGTTGCAGTACGGTATGCCTGCGATCCATTGTGAGATACTAATTAGTTGTCTGTGTTCCTAGTTCACATCTCTTATCTTACAAGTCATGGGGTTAGCGTAGCTAATGAAGTTGGTGCTGAGTTTTGTATGTGCTAACACCTTCTATCTTGTCAAATTCATCAACTGTGAGAGGGATTGGGCACAGGTGCTCTCTTGCTTTTCATTACAGTGATGGGCAGAGGTGTGTGTGTTACAGTTCAGCTGCTGTGAGTTGCTTGCCTCCTCAGATGCAGTCCAGGTTAGTCATTGTGTTTGGGGTCTCCATGACAGTGAATGATGTGTTGTATGAATGATGTGTACAACGCAGGCCGATGTGGAATTGAACTGCATCTCACAACGGCACATTTTTTGGATGACACCATGCTACAGTGTCAGCTATGTGTGTGTCCATTCTAGTTACCGTCAGGTGTCCACTGTCAATGATGTATGGGTGACATTGTGTCGGCTTGTTGCTATGTGCTAAGTCTACATCTCCCCAATTGTAATCTACAATACAAACCTTCACAGCCAGGTCAGGGACACCCCAGGGACACTGCATCTCCAGAGGGTGGGAGGATACCTACAGTTCCAATGGCTGTGAGTGTAAATGTGTTTGAGTTGGCCAGTGCGTAGGTGTGACTTGCAGCCAATTCATACATCATGACCATGTGTCAGCCATCTTGCCAAGGCATTTACTTTTGGAGTGACTGGTCCCAAGGGTGCACTTTGTTCTGGCTGAGAAGGTGTGTTTTGAGGCGGCCTTGATGGCATTTGGAGTCATTGCAGGACCTCCTTCAACCAAAGAGGCCAGGTAATTCCCCATGTGGCATGCTTCCATTGCAGGGAGTCACAATTTATGTTCAGGCTGTCTGGCATTGGTGTCCTGTTGTTTATTTGAGCCCAAGTCCCAGCAGGGCCTTGTGCTCCCCACAGCAGGGCCTAGTGTCAGCCATCTTGGCAGTACTTTTGCACTCCCTGTGAGGTGAGCATGGTTCATTGTGAGCTTGCAGGGACATGTGGGTGGGGGACTGGTGGCTGTGACTGCAACTCCCATCATGCTTTTGGCTCCACCCACCTTCCCACAATACCTGAGCTTCCTTCCTGTGATTCTTGTTCCCTATGTGGAGGTGTGCCTGTGCTGACAAGTTGGCAGGCAGTGGTGTCCTGGTGTTTGTTTGCACACAAGTCCCAACAATCCCATGTCCTTCATACAGCAGAACCCAGTGTGGTACATCTTTCTGGGATATTTAAATGGATTCTTATTGAATGCATTATACCAGGTGGGTTGTGTAGAGTGTGTGTTGAGGGGGGGGGTGCAAGTTCCTGATGGTAGATGTAGTCAGAGCTGGCAGTACTCCTCCCCCAGTCCAGATATCCCACCATGCTGCATGCTTCCATTGCAGGGTGTGGAAGTTACCTTTCAGGCTGTCTGGCATTGGTGTCCTGTTGTTTGTTTGGGCCCAAATCCCAGCTGGGCCTTGTGCTCCCCAGAGCAGGGCCTAGTGTCAGCCATCTTGGCAGTACTTTTGCACTCCCTGTGAGGTGAGCATGGTTCATTGTGAGCTTGCAGGGACATGTGGGTGGGGGACTGGTGGCTGTGACTGCAACTCCCATCATGCTTTTGGCTCCACCCACCTTCACACAATACCTGAGCTTCCTTCCTGTGACTCTGCTACCATGTGAGTGATTGAGACAGCAATGGCAAGATGACTGACAGTGGTATCCAGTTGTTTGTTTGTGCACAATTTCAAGGCAGGGCCTTGTGCTCCCCACAGCGGAGAACATTGTCAGGGTTCTTGGTAGAGAATTTTCACTGACTCTCTTGTGGAGCATGGTCCCAGGTGTGTATTTTGGTGTAGGTGGGAGGGGTGTGTGTGACAGGGGCTGCTGGTAGATGTAGTCAGAGCTGGCAGTCCTCCTCCCCCAGTCCAGACATCCCACCATGCTGCATGCTTCCATTGCAGGGTGTGGAAGTTGCCTTTCAGGCTGTCTGGCATTGGTGTCCTGTTGTTTGTTTTGGCCCAAGTCCCGGCAGGGCCTTGTGCTCCACACAGCAGGGCCTAGTGTCAGCCATCTTGGCAGTACTTTTGCACTCCCTGTGAGGTGAGCATGGTTCATTGTGAGCTTGCAGGGACATGTGGGTGGGGGACTGGTGGCTGTGACTGCAACTCCCATCATGCTTTCTGCTACATGCACATTCCCATCAGCCCAACCTTCCTTCATTTTGACTGAGCTTTCCTGTGAGGTAGTGTGACGTTGTTGGCGAAATGGATGTCTGTGTTTGTTGTGGATTTATGCTAATGCCTTGCAGTATTTGTCGTTAGGTTTGTACATGTTATGTCGTAGTTCCATTTTACTGTGGGATGGCAGGTATTGTGTTTGGGTAACTGGCATGCACATCACAGGAGACTTGCCTTTATGTTGCTATGGCTTTGCTGGCAGGAATTGGTTTAACAGTCCCCTTGAGAGTGATATATGTGTATTGCCGCACAAAATTGAGTATATTGTTTGTGTACTCACCAGGCTCTGGTATTCCTGTTAATCCATGGATGCTCTCCGGTGGTAGGATGGCCCGCACCTTCTCCTCCCAGGTCCTGAAGTGCGTTGGTCTGGCAGGAGGGCCACCGCCAGTGTCTGTGCTCAAGGTGTGGTCCCTGTTGATGAGCTTCTTGACCCTCCTGCGCACATCATAGTACCTGCTCTGTATGTCGTCCTTTGTGCGCCGACAAGGAGCTTGTGCGTTGACCTTGTCGACAATCCTCTCCCACATCTTGGTTTTCTGTGACATGGGGGTCTGTTGGACCAATGTGCCAAACAACTGTGGCTCTACCCTGAGTATTTCGTCAATCATGACTTCCAACTCACTATCTGTGAACTTTGGGTTCTTCTTGGGGGCATGGTGCTGGGTGGTTGTGGGGATTGATGAGAGGGGTGTATGTGTGTGTGGTGGGTGTGAGTTTGTCAGTGAATATGTGATTTAGTTTTTAAGTGGTGCAAATGGTGTAGTTGTTGTGTGTTGTGTGAGTTGTGGTGTGTCTCTGCAATGTGGTGGTGTTGTCTGCTGTCCTATGCCTGTAGTTTGCAAAGGATCATGGTAGGGCTTTCCTGCCATTATATAGGTGGAGTTGTGGGTGTGTCTTTGTTCTTCCATTTTTTTATTTTTATTTATTGGCTTTGTCATGTGTTTTTTGGGCTTTTTTGTGACTTTTCCTTTGCTTTTGTTGTGCATGATGGAGACGTTTGTTTGACCGTGTCGGACGCTGGATGTGGCTCGCGCGGGCTAACACGAGTCTGTCACACTGACATTCTGCTGTTTTCGACGTTGTCGTACGCGTCGGACGCAGAGGGGTCTGTTATTTGCTAGTCACTATTTGCTGTGCGTCTCGGTTTTCATATTCGTGCTCCGTGCGAGTCGGTCTCAATTCACACGTTTGGCATCATACTGCACGGCTCGTGGATCGCGGGTATGTTTCGGTCACGTCTATTCGTGGTGCGTGTCGGTCGGTAGGATTCCCGGACATTTTACGGGCGACTCACTGATTTTCGTATGGGTCGGTCATTCGGCTCGTGTTCCGTGCGAGTGGGTTGTAATTCACACGCGTTGCATCGTACTGCACGGGTCGTACGGCGCCGGTCCGTGTCGGTCGGTCTCCGTCCCAGGTCCGTGTCGGTCGGTACGTTTTACGGCCAGAATCGGAATCGGCCCCTAAGTGAACACATTTTTTGGGATATGGGAGCTGCTTTTTATGTAATTAGCCTTTGCATGGCAAGCTGTTTTTAGAGTGAGTCTCACCTGTTGATGGATGTGCGGTTCCCTAACTGTGTGTTAACTCCCTACTCCGCTTTCAGTAGCCAATGTGTTGCATGTGTTTTAAGCCTAATTGGACTATAGTGGATCACTGACAGAATATCGACCACCACAATATCATCTTAGACAAATATCGGGACATAAATATCATTGTAAAAAATATCGACCTCCTATATTTATAAAGGTAAGTACAAAAATATCGAAAAAAAATATCATTGTAAAAAATATCGATGTACAAAATATCGTTTTTTATATGTATAAAAATATTGTAAAATAAATTAAATAATAAATTTAACGTTAAAAAAATTATTTAGATTTATTTGTAAACTTTAACAATTATAAGTAATACATTTAATTAAAAAATTAAACATACATATATAAAATGTAATATATATAAATATTTACTTAAAAACAACTAATAAATAATATTTTTAATTAATTTTAAAATTTCATAAATATATAAAAGATTATAAATAAATATATATATACATACACCTATAACATAAAAATTAATAATAAAAAAATTATATTATAAATTAAAATACTATAAGGCCCATTACGATACCGGGCGTAAAAAAATCCGCCACCCATGAAAGCGGCAAAAATCCGCCCGCCTACACCTTCTGAATACCGACCCAGCAATTATGATGCCTCGAACCGAAAACCGCCAGCGGCGGAAAAACACACAAATACCGCCCGCCCATGCCCGAAGTCGGAGTCAAACCGCCCGCCATGGACGGAAAGACGCACGACAACACAAAACCGCCCGCCCTCACGGTCGAGACACCGCACGTGAAATTACGATCGCACCGACATGAGCGCGGAAAACAACAAATACACCGCCCGCCAGCGTAAACAACACTGAAGAAAATGGACACGGCAGAAGCCATGGCGGCCACGTCCCTGCACAGAAACAGCCCCGGACTCAAACAAACACACACAACAAGGCAAACAAGTCCACACAGCAACCCACGCACAAATACACAGACAAAGTACACATCCCGAAAACACACCACCCCTGGACAAACAAATAAACACAAAGCCCAGAACACCGGCCACAACACACCTGAAAACAACAGACCATCAGGACACACCCAAACAGGTAAGTACAAAAGCAGCCCCTCCACAGACCACAACCCCTTGCAACATTGCAAAGCAGAGAGGAGAGGAGAGGACACAGTGACACAGCAAGGACAGCAGCACACCACAGATACGCACACATCACACCCACCACCACCACCACCACCAAACACCGGCACCACAAACCCCCTGCACATCACACATCACACACCGCACCAGCACCACAAACACCATGGCATCACACAGAATGCCCAAGTTCACTTCCACTGAGCTGACGGTCATGGTCGACGAGATCGTCAAGGTGCACACACAAATCTATGGCAACCAGGTCCAGCACACACCACTAGCCACCAGAAACAGAATGTGGAACAGAATTGTAGACCAGGTCAATGCAGTCGGGACCGTACCCAGAAACAGAGGAGAGATAAACAAACGGTGGAACGACATCAAAAGCCTGGTCAAGAAGAAGGAGAGCAAAACCGAGAGCTGGCTGCCACGACTGGCGGAGGGAATCCCGCGCATTACAAGACCTTCAAAGCGTGGGAGGAGAAGGTGCGAGTCATCATCCATCCGGAGATCCTCACCGGATTACCAGGGGAGTGGAGGCCGGTAAGTACAAACAAATGTATACCAGCACACCGCTATGTACTCACATGCACTACCACCATGCCATAGCTCCGAGGGACAAACACCCCCATGTCCAGTACACAATACACAACACATTACTCATACACGCAACAGGCACCACCACACACACAGCCCAAACATATCAACTAACAAAACCATGGGGGCATGTGTACACCCAGCCAGCCACGTAACTACCAACAGGTCCCCTAGTACTCCAGAAGCGCCACAACGAGCACCCCCACACCCATGTGGCAGCCGTAGCTGCACCAACCGACAAGTAACAGGTAAGTAGCCGCAACACAGAGGCAGTGGGTGGGAGGGGGACATCTGAAGTACAACACACACCAGGCCCCTAGTCCTACAGCACAGCAAGGCGGAGCACCCCCACACCCATGTGGCAGCCGTAGCTGCACTAACCGACAAGTAACAGGTAAGTAGCAGCAACACAAAGCGCAGTGGGTGGGGGGGGACATCTGAAGTACAACACACACCAGGCCCCTAGTCCTACAGCACAGCAAGGTGGAGCACCCCCACACCCATGTGGCAGCCGTAGCTGCACTAACCGACAAGTAACAGGTAAGTAGCAGCAACACAAAGCGCAGTGGGTGGGAGGGGGACATCTGAAGTACAACACACACCAGGCCCCTAGTCCCACAGCACAGCAAGGAGGAGCACAGCCCACACCCCACACCCCCGTAGCAGCCACTGCAGTGCACACCGGCAGCCGACAGGTAGACATCCCGCCCCAGGACAAACGGTGTCAGTGGGTGTCCAGCCATCACCACGACCCATAACACCGCCCCCACCCCCACAGACCTGCAACATGGAGCACCCCCCACCCATAACCATGTTGCATCCAGTCCAGTGCACGCTCAAAAACAACCTGCAGGTGGGAAACTGGACAGGGCGGGGTGACTGGAGGCATGAGGACTGAATTACGACTAACACATGGGACATGTCAAGTAGCAGAGGAACACGCAGCACTGCTCCTGCCACAACCATGTGAACAATGTGCACACGGACATGAACCACAGAGTCACACCCCACATGACCCATCACAGACACAGCAACACCCAAGGAGCCACGTCTGCATGCACAAGTCACACTGATTACAGAACCACACGGCAGGCACAGTGCAACCCATCACACACAACTGCAACACCATCGAAGTCCTGTCCATGTAGCCCCCACTGCCTGTCAAGCACACATCCCACAACTATGCCCATGTAAGACATACCACACTAGACGCAACAGCGTGGAACAACATGAATGCACACAAACACCACTGGACCCATCAAACACACAGACACACAATGCACATACAACATACCATCCATCTCATCCGTCAGCCCCAGTCACATGAAAGGTATGTCATCCGAACAGCTGGTCCACACACAGTAGTCACGCAAAGAAACATGCCGATGATAAATCATGTGCCAGTAGTGAATGAAGCGCACGTCACACTGTGAGCAACTACACACATAACATGGGCCACACACCCCGAGCACTGCAGTGATGCACATGGCACAGGGCAGCACGCACACCAAGGAATTGGACCATCTGCAATACGTCGTGTGGCACACAACCATCACTCACTCATAACAATGCGTCCAATTACATGGCCAGAAATCACAACAGACAGCAAATATGCAGGGTATGTCAGACATACACACACCTCAGACCATGCACTGTCATGTTGCCACAACACATGCCACGTTCTGCACCCATGGCACACAGTATGTACCCCCAAAGCATAGTTCATCTCAAATGCGTTTCAGGGGGCTGACCCCCATTATGCCATCTGCGTTTCTAAGCGTTCCATATGAACCCCCAAAGCATAGTTCATCTCAAATGCGTTTCAGGGGCTGACCCCCATTTTGCCATCTGCGTTTCTAAGCGTTCCATATGAACCCCCAAAGCATAGTTCATCTCAAATGCGTTTCAGGGGCTGACCCCCATTTTGCCATCTGCGTTTCTAAGCGTTCCATATGAACCCCCAAAGCATAGTTCATCTCAAATGCGTTTCAGGGGCTGACCCCATTTTGCCATCTGCGTTTCTAAGCGTTCCATATGAACCCCCAAAGCATAGTTCATCTCAAATGCGTTTCAGGGGCTGACCCCCATTTTGCCATCTGCGTTTCTAAGCGTTCCATATGAACCCCAAAGCATAGTTCATCTCAAATGCGTTTCAGGGGGCTGACCCCATTTTGCCATCTGCGTTTCTAAGCGTTCCATATGAACCCCAAAGCATAGTTCATCTCAAATGCGTTTCAGGGGCTGACCCCCATTTTGCCATCTGCGTTTCAAGCGTTACATTTGAACCCCAAGAGCATAGTACAAACCAACCTCCACGATGGGTCTGGAGTCCGCATACACCAGAGCCACAAAAAGCACAGCAACACACCCATCGGCATTGCCAATCTGTCCCATGCCACATGTCCACAGCACACAGTCCCATTGGCATGCCCACACAACAACAAATAGCACAGCCACACACACGGCTCCGGGAAACCTGTGCACGACTGTGCACGAACTGTGGATGTCAGACAACCTATACATACTTTGTCATGTGCAACACAATAACATATCTCATTCCCCCACAGGTGACGAACTGCTGGATGCTGGAGATGGAGACAGCAGCCAGCACAGCCAGCCTGCAAGCCCTCAACAAGGACTCACGGATGTGGAGGATCTGTCCTCTGATTCGGACACGGACCACCCAGCAGGCCCATCTGGTGTGGCAGGGCCCAACCGCACCCCAGGCACCCTCCTACCCACCAACCCATCAGCCAGGGCTGATGACCACTCACAGCCCCCTGCTGCCACTGTCGTTGCGGCCACTCCCACTGTTGTGGCGGCCACTCCCACTGCCGCAACCACCACCATCGCCGCAACAACCACCACCGCCGCGACCACCACTACGTCATCACTGGCCCCAGCACCAGCGCAAGTGGTGGTCCGGCCGACTGGGTCCACCCTGGGAGCCACAGCGAGGACCGTGGTGAGCAATGTGGCTAGTGGGCAGGCCGGTGGCAGCAGTACTGGTGGGAAGAGCAGGGTCAGGCCAACGCCAGCCTCCCCTGGGAGCCATGCCCTGCCTCAAATGGGCCAGAGTCCTTGGGGCCTATGAAGAGGCCCAAGGACAATGGGCCAGGTCTGCTTCCGACACGCGGGAGGTCCTGGGGGTGTTGAGGTCCATGGACGCCCATATGGGCCAATTCGTGTCCCGTATGGACCAACTCGTGGACCTCATGGGCCAGCTGGTGGTGGCGGTGAGGTCATGGGCAAGGCCAGCAACACCACCTCCGCCACCACCTGCTAGGGCGCAGGGTCGGGCAGCAGTGTCCAGTTCCCCTGCGTCCACAGCCAGTGAGCACACCTCACCCACCACCAGCAGGTCGCCACCACACCCCCCCCCTCCCAAACGTGGAAGGGGCCGTCCGAAGTGGAAACAGATGTCCCGGGAGGACTTCGCACGCTCCAGACGCAAGTGAGGCAGCCAGCCATCCTTGACCACCCACTGCATTGACTTGGACTACGATCCCACCCCACACAGCCATCAGAATGGCATGTGTCTGTTGGACTAGGGACATAGAACTAGTGGGTACACCCTGAGCATCACGCAGCCATGGCCGACAGCTCATTGTCACTGCACGCAACACTCATGTCATCACCTTGCACACAATGACATGTCACAGTTGAAAATAAATGCACCTTTTACACAAACTGCTGTCTGTGCACTGTGTTTATTGAACGATGATCAACCGCCACCTTGAGCAGAAAAGCATCGGATGTGTGGCATGGCGATGGGACAGGAGGGGCAGTAGGGACCTAGGGGGGGGAAGACAGAACAGGAGCACATTCAATGAGTGTGTCACACACCCATCACACAGTACATGTCAACAACTACAAGCAATGTACACACATCACACAGAGCAATAGGGCACAATGCCACAGCCACCGTCAGTGGCATACAAACCTGGACATGGACCATTGACACACAGCACACAGTGAACAAAAGGCCTCCGTGACACAGCACACAGACACCTGCACAACTACAGCCACATCAGCCGTCGTACATGGACACTCACCGTCAAGTGAAGTAGCGGGCGATGAGCTGCTGACGGACATTCACAGCTTCCTCCTCTCCGCTGTCTTCCTCACTTGAGCTGTCCTGGTCTGCAGGCTGGGGCCCGGGTTGATCTCCGTCACCCACAAATAGGGGGATCTGCTTCCGAATGGCCAGATTGTGCAGCATGCAGCAAGCCACCACTATCTGGCACACCTTCTGTGGGGAGTACGCCAGCGCACCCCCGGTGCGGTCCAGGCATCTGAACCTGGACTTGAGGAGGCCAAAGGTACGCTCGACCACACGTCTGGTCCTCCCATGTGCCTCATTGTAGCGGTCATCTGCTGGGGTCCGAGGATTTCGTAATGGACTGAGCAGCCAGGGCCCATTCGGGTAAGCCGAGTCACCTGGGCGTGAGGGACACAGAGAACCGTTGCAATTCAAACAGGACAGTAGACAGCATCCTTAAGCCAGCACGCTACACAACTCCACATACTCACCGACAATCCAGCCACGGTCCTGTTGCAGATTGGTCATCAGTCGTGGTAATATGCTGTTGCGCATGATGTGCGCGTCATGGGCCGAGCCTGGGAACTTTGCACACACGTGGGAAATGACCATGTCCGCAAGGCACACCACTTGCACATTCAGGGAGTGCGTGTGCTTCCGGTTGCGGAAGAGCTGCTCAGTGGCCTGTGGTGGGACAAGGCCAACATGGGTGCAATCTATGGCACCAACGACGTGTGGGATCCGTCCAAGGGCATAGAATGCACCCTTCACTGCCACCAACTCACGTGCCCTGGGGAATCGGATGTACCTGTTCCTGTACAGCATCATGGCTGCCAGTACATCCCTCAGCACCATGCTGAACATGGGCTGGGACATCCCACCTCCACTGCCCACTGTGTGCTGGAATGACCCAGTGGCGAAGAAATGCAGTGCAGCCATCACCTTAGCCGTGGGGGTGAATGCTGTCGGATACACCCTGCGAGGACGGAGGTGGGGATCCAACTTGGCACATAGACGATGCAGGGTTGGTCAGTCCAGACGAAATTTCCGGATGACCTCAGAATCCTCCATGTCCGCCAACAATTGGTAAGGGCGGTAAATGTTTGGTCTCCGCCTAGGACAGATGGAAGTGGACACATGTCAAAGCAACACGCCACATGGCATATTCACATACACATAACTGATATGACAGAGCAAGAACATGAGTCACAGAACAGCTGTCATGCAGGGACAGCACAGCCACAATACACTTACACAGGTCTCCCACCAATAGCAATGGGCAGTGACACAAACCATTGCTATGTGCATGCACATGGGGATCCAGGCCTCGAGGGGCGTGGCTTGGCCAGCAATGGAGTCGGACGTGCGGCGGTGAAGCTCCGTCCGTGGCTCCCACTCCTAGCTAAAATTCTCCGGCTGTAAACGTGGAACAGAGGCAGCGAGTTGCTAGTAACGCCCAGGGGGTGCGCTTGGAGCCCCGACTTGGGGGCGAAACGGCACTACTCTTGAGTAGCGGTGACGGCTGCTCCCCTGGGCGCCTTGGCCGCCGGTGGCTCCAGGAAGCCGGGAGTATTGAAGAGCGCGAGGCCGGGGTCTGGCCCCGCCCATCCGGCCTCGTCGACCGGCGGGACGCTATCCCCCTGCCTACTTGACAAATAGCCCAGAGGGGGACTGTGTTGGCCCTGGCTGATCGGGCTCGGAGATTGGGGGACCGGCGTGGATGTACACACTGACGTCCCTACCCGGGAGACGAGGCGGGCGGCCGGGCAGATACGCCGTTACCCGCGGAGCGGCGGGTGCTGTTGGAGTGCGGCGCTGCCATCCCGGCCCGCGTGGACGTCCGGACGGACTGCGGAGGCGGCCCTAAGCGGGAGATCCCAGTACCCACGACCTGGGCTTACCCGGACGGGCGCTGCTGCGGAGATATCACGCGCACATTGTAGCGCAGGTCGGGGCCTACATTGGGAGTGACTCTGCTGCCTGCGGGCTGTGAACTGGTCTGTGGCCCGCTACCTGTGTAGCCCTACTTGAATAACGCGGCCCACTGCGGGGCAAATAGACGGAGCACTGGGCCGTGACCGTCGGGGCTCGCTCCGCCCGGGAAGACCTGGACATCCACACTCCCGGCACCCCTTTGTGACCTGTGCGTTGTGCCCTAGTGTCTACTGACCGGTGAGTTGTGACCTAGAGGAAGGTGAAGCTCCAGGGGGCGTCTCACTAGATGTGCCCGGCCTCTTGGACCTGTGCGGTTGAGCTGGGGACCTGAGGGCCTGGACCGACTGCCCCGGCGTCTGCTGAGCTGTGATCCGGGAGGACGCAGACGGGGGTGCTGCGCCCGCCCGGCCTAGTGTGCGCTGAGCCTGATAGCGCTCTCGGAGCTGTCCACGGGGCAGTGGCGGCGGACCCGGTCCCTGATACCTGACGCCCCATGTCGCGAGGAGGTCGCGCAAAGGCTGGTGCCGGAGGAGCGGCGGCCCCCCACCCTCAGACGCGAGCGCAGGTGGACAAGATGGCGTCCTCAGACGTGATGGATCCCATGTCGCACAAGTTGGATGCAGTGCTGGCGGCAGTGGAGAAATTGGGAGAGACGATGAACCAAATACGCACCTCCCTGGAAGGCAAGATAGACAAAGTGGCGTTGGACCTCACACTACTGCACGCCGACCACCGCAAGCTTGCGGACCGCACCACGGCGACAGAGGGGACGGTTGCAGAGATCCCGCCGCGGATGTCCTTGGCTGAGACGCATATCCAAGACCTGCTGAATAGAGTGGAACACCTAGAGGACAGGGCGGAAGACGCGGAAGGTAGGGCCCGGCGTAACAACCTCCGTGTAGTAGGCCTTCCGGAGGGAATTGAGGGAAGAAGTGCGGTACATTATGCAGAAGACTGGCTCCGTACGCTGCTCCCGGGGAGGCCTTATCCCAGCACTTTGTGGTCGAGAGGGCACACAGGGTGCCAGCTAGGCCCCCGCCCCCGGGGTCAAACCTGAGGCCTCTGTTAATCCGGCTGTTGAATTACAGAGATAGAGACGCTGTGCTCCAGGAGACCCGGAAATTGCAAGATATACAGGTGGAGAACCATAAAGTGATGATTTTCCCAGATTATACTCTTCAAGTACAGAGGCAGCGGCACTCTTTCCTGGCGGTGAAGCGGAGATTGCGACAGAGTGACCTAAAATACTCACTGTTATTCCCTGCGAAGCTAAGAGTTATCGCAAATGGCAAAACACATTTCTTCACTGCCCCAGAGAGTGTGGAGGAATGGATGGACGCTCGTGGCCCACCACAGCCGGGACGAGGGGAAACGAGGACTGACGCCCCCAGAGACGACGCCGCAGAAGACAGCGGAAACTATCACCCCCGACCTCGCAGGCCAGTGGTCCCTCACCTGAACTGGTATTAAGCGGACAATTGGAAGCGGTGCAGGCCGTGGCAAATATAAGTGGCTCGCCGGCCGACGATGTCACCTCAGACTCTGATGCACGGGGCCGCCCAGCGAGGACGATTTATCAGACAATATCCCTGTATCCCAAGACTCATGTGCGCCACCGCACGTTACTCCGCAGACCTCGGATGATATCACTTAGATGCTGTTTGTTCGCGATTTGGGTTGCTCCCTCTTCGCTGGGCACCTGGCATCAGCTCCTCTTGGACACGCAAGTATAAGAACTTGAATCTCTTGCGGACACACTGTATTGTTGGTATGCAGTAGTTATAGGGGAAAAGTTGATCCGTGGATGGATTGGGCCCCCAATTAGTTCCTTATATTGGTCTCCCCCACATGGGAATATTATGTATGTTTAATGGATAACTGCCCTGTCCTTATCTGTGACTAGCAGGAACTGGACCCTACGGTCAGGGATGATTCATTTCACCATTTGCATTTAGCCGCTGTACACCCTCCTATTGCTGAGCGATATAGTCTCCCCCAGACGTTAGTGGTGTGTTGTTGTATTGACAGTTTGGGCGACTACCAGTTGTAGAATTGCTCTCATGGTATTCTTATGTTTTAGTTGTTTTTTTGTTTTTTATGCCATCACTATTGCACGACGACGAGATAGCTGGAATGTTAATTCCCCTAGGACGACATATATACATGTGTGTCCACCTTATCCACTGGCAGTCCCCCCCGTCCCTGGGATGGAGGGCGATCCTGGCACCTTTACATAACAGATGGCACCTGTTAAGATAGCGACATGGAACGTGAGGGGGATCCATAGCCCGGAGCGCCGCTACCTCATATATTCCTACTTAAGGAGACATCACATACAAATTGCACTCCTCCAGGAGACACACCTGCCCCATGCTGAGATTGCACGTCTTCACAGACGGTGGAGGGGGCAACTCTACGCAACTGGTTACTCTGCCTACGCACGTGGGGTGTTAATTTGGGTGAGGCCCGGTACTCCGTTTCGAGTGATAGACACAATGGTAGATGGGGAGGGCAGATATGTCATGGTCCGAGGAACGCTAGATGGTAAGCCAGTGGTGCTGGCCTCAATCTACGCCCCTAATACTGAGCAGGCCGCGTTCTTAGATCAGGTGTCGCAAAAGATTTCCGCATGGCACGATGTACCCAAGATCTTGGGAGGGGACTATAATTGTGTGTTGGATGTCTCCCTGGATCGTTCCTTTCCCCCTTTGCCGGGAACGGTAACCCATACGGCTGCAAAGGCCCTGACACACTGGGCAGCGCACTGGCACTTCACCGATGTGTGGCGGTTCAGATACCCACTAGACAGGATATACTCCTACTATTCTGGAGCGCACAAATTGCATGTCCGCTTAGACCGCTTCATGGTATCGAATGACCTCCTCCCATGTGTGACCGACACCTCCTACCTCGGGCGCACACACTCCGACCATAACCCGCATCTGCTTGAGTTGTGCTGGGAGGCTGAGACGCCACCGATTCCTATGTGGCGCCTCCAACCAGACGTCTTATTAGATGCACCCTTCCGAGACGCACTGGCCACCACAGTGGCACAATATTTTGATGAAAACATGGGCACAGCCACTTCGCCGCTGGTGGAGTGGGACGCCTTTAAGGTGGTCGTCAGAGGACACTGCCTGGGAACACAATCAGGTATGCGTAAGCAACTAGAGCGGGAAATTACTGCGTTGGAGGGGCGATTGGCCACTGGTGAACAAACCGCCACAGATGGAGCCCAGGAGCAGTTGGATGCTCGCAAGACAAAACATGCGCTGCTACTGGAGCGGTTGAAATGTCTGAATTACGCTGCCCACTCGGCACGAACGCACCAACTGGGCGATAAGGCTGGCAAATTACTTGCATGGCTTATCCGCCAGAACGACTCCTCTGCGCCGATCATATCGATACGAACGGCAGGCGGAAATGCTGCATACACGCAACGTGGTATACACGAGGCATTCATCTTGCATTATCAAGGGTTATACCATTCATGTGTACAGGTCACCCCTCTGGAGCTACAGACTTACCTGGAAGTTCTAGACCTACCAAAGCCGCTAGCCACTCAGCGTGAGGTTCTCAATGCCTCTCTGCACTCTGAGGAACTCCGCGATAGTATTTTTTCGCTGTCAAATGGGAAGTCGCCCGGGCCCGACGGTCTCCCGACCGAATTTTACAAGGCGTATGCTCACATTCTGATACCGCAGTTGTTGGTGGTGTATGAAGCTGCGTTAGGTGATTCCGCCCTCCCAACCACACAAAATGAAGCCCTATTGGTTTCCCTCCTTAAGCCAGATAGAAGGCCCGACCACCTGGGCTCCTACCGCCCACTAGCACTCCTCAATACTGACTACAAGATTCTTGCATCGCTGCTGGCCAGACGTCTTTCTCCCGCTGTGAAAACGCTGGTACACCCTGACCAAAACGGTTTTGTCCCGGACCGGTGCACCTCTCTGAACATCCGTCGATTTTTTAAACTACAGCATTATGCAACGCATAGATGGCCTAGATCGGGATGCTTGGTTCTCGATCTGGAGAAAGCCTTTGACTCTCTAGAGTGGCCTTATCTAGGAGCGGTCCTGGACACATTTGAATTGGGAGACGTCTTTTTAAACATGGTTCGCCTATTGTATCAGCGGCCTATAGTTAGAGTCCGCACCGGTAGGCTGATCTCGGATCCAATACGGGTGAGACGAGGGACGCGTCAAGGATGTCCCCTGTCCCCGTTGCTGTTTTCTCTGGCGATGGAGCCACTGGCGATGATGCTCCGGAGGGACGGGCAAGATTGGGGTATACAGTTAGGGGATGGACTACACACAGTTTCCTTATATGCTGATGACCTGCTACTATACCTTCGGGATGTTACTGCGATCCCATCGTCCATTGCAGATATACTCAGAAATTTTGAGGACATATCCGGGCTTCGGGTTAACTGGGCCAAATCGGGGTTATACCCCTTTGGCGCTAACGTGGCGGAGGAAGCCGTGGTCATCAACGATTCAGTTCTCACGTGGTATCCCACTACATTTCGATATCTCGGACTGTATATATATCGGTCTCCCGAAAACCTACTGGAGGGTAACTTGACGAGAGCAATCTCGGCGCTCCGCGCCCAAATGCGGTTCTGGAAGACGCTTCCCTAAATGTTATGAGCCGTATCGCTCTGGTGAAAATGATTGCGCTGCCCAAGCTGCTGTATTATTTTACTAATCTCCCACTCTATGTCCCATCCAGGCTCTTTCGGGAACTAGAACGGCTGTTCCGAGATTTTATTTGGAACACTGGGAGACCGCGAGTGGCCCTATGGAAGCTCTATGCTCCCACCGATCGAGGCGGGCTTGCTGTTCCAAACATGGAACTGTACTACTTGGCCGCGCAGCTCCAATGGGTGGCGAAGTGGCTTGATGGTCAACACCTGGAAGATACGGCAACCATGACACAACCCCAGGCCCGCTCTCGGATCTGCTATTTATTTCACCCCTTCGCGAAATCCCCACGGTCAAAACAAATACATCTGAGTGTAGCATTGCGCTGCTATAAGAGGAGCTTATATCTTACGCGCGAGACTCTCCCATATGCCCCGGCCTTGCCACTGCTAGGCACGCCACGAGGCAAGCTGGAAACGTCAGAAATAGCCCTGACGCCCTGGCACGCGGCGGGAGTGGACTCACTGGGAGATCTTTACGACGACGGCGTGCTCGTGCCTTTTGCGACGCTGGCTGCAACCACTGGGATACCAGTGGGCCAGTTCCTTCTACACGCCTCCCTACTGAAAGCCCTATCGGATGCCTGGGGAGACCTGACGGCGGAACCGACGACACACCTACTCCTTCAATACCTGCATGTTGTGGGGGCGGGCTCCCACGTAGTGCACTGGTTGGTGGAGGCGCTTCTTGCCCATACACTTAAACCAATGTCACGACTCCGAACTAGTTGGGAGGCTGATAGAGGTCGCCCATGGACGGACAGAGAATGGGATGCTGTACTGGCAAGTCCAAGGCGCATACCAAGGAACTCTAGGTTTCAACTCATACAGACATACATCGTACAGAGGGCATATCTCTCACCAGATAAAATAAATAGGTATTTCCACATCACCACCTCTACATGCCCCCGCTGCCAGCAATTAGATGCAGATTTGTTACATATGCTCTGGGCATGCACACACCTACAGCAGTACTGGCAGGCGGTGACCACGACACTGGCTGCGTGCACAGGCGCGCCTCTCCCGACGACATGGGAGACCTGCATACTGGGACTCTTTACTAGACCCCCAAAAAATGGGACCATCTCGAGATTCAGAGACCTGGGATTAATCACAGCGAAAAGATTAATAACGAAACGGTGGAAACAGGCAGACCCGCCAGAGATTGTAGGCTGGAGGCGATCGCTTATAATATGGGCACAGGCAGAGAGTACGGCACTACACAGAGAGGAGACGGCGGGGCTCCGCAAATATCCACTAGCACACAGTTGGGATGTCATACTAGTGGCTCTCCAAAGTGGTGAAGCGACGAGTGCAGCGGCTGTGCAGCACATTTAATCACAACAGTCAAGATGGTATTTAGCGATCGTAGTCTGTGCCCAGTCATAAAGACAATCGCATACCCCAGAACTCCCCAATACCATATTTGGGATCATCAAAACCCCGTGGGCTGCCGGGAGGGGGAGTACCTCCATTGATGGATTCCTCGTCACCTATAGACACGTACTATACACTGGCCCCCCCCCCGATAGGGTGAGACACATGGCATAGATGAGCAGATAACAGGTAGAGATGCTCAGATAAGTAGTAGTGGCTCGGCTTGCGTAGTTTAGATGGCAGTTATTGAAGTTTTATGTTTATATGTTGAATATATGTTTATTGGAAAATTAGATTTTTATTGATGATCGCGCGTTACATACCTATCGTGCACTGTCATTTTAAGATATTGTGCTCTTAATATTGTTTAATTTTGATTGACAAGCTCCTCCACTGAGTCGATGTGGCCCGTATCTTACGAATTGTGCTATCGACTCAACCAGAGTTTTGTCTCAATCAAGTTGTATATAGCCCCATATCGCGCACAACAACGATGATGTGGCAATGTATACATGCAATAACACACCAGGATTTGTCTATGAAAGTCCGACATATTGTGTTCGTTTGTAGATGGGATGGATGCGACACCACCAACTCAAGGCTACTGCCCACTACATAGGTGTAAGTTATATGGACAATGTACCCTTATGATGTACGATTGCTATTGTTAAACATAATAATGATGTCAGTTATGGTAAAAGATTGAAAAAATACCAATAAAGATATTTAAACAAAAAAAAATGGGGATCCAGGCCTCAATGACCTGTGAGGCGTGCTGATGGGGACTGACTGCATATCCGGCAAGCGGCAACACCACGGCAACATGACTGGCTGCTGTGCATCACACTGATTCCGAGGCAGGATGAGTATGGCACACACCAACGATGATGTGGGCACAGGCTGAGCGGCCAAGACAAGTGGGACCTGTGGCACGAGGGGATATGAGACAGTCATTGGTGTCACCACTGCACCCTATGTGCAGCACTGTACGGATCACACCTCCAGAAGCATTGGCAGGTGTACACATTGACAGCCCCATGCCAACACGGCTGTGTGCTTGCAAATACACATCACATGTGACACGTAACCTTGCACGTGCCAAGTGGCAGATGTACATAGTGAGAGATGACATGCGTGTGCATATGCGTATACCATGCACCCATGCCAATGTGCAGATGATGACATGCTAACAGACATGTGGGGCCGGCCACTGGCCGTCCCTGCCTATGCACACGGCATGATGTGTGGCGGGACGCCGTCCACCTGCGTGGTGCCCCGACTCGAGACCCGGGCAACCTAGACAATGCATTGCAGTCTCCGCAGTCTGGATACACCACCTGTGACACACAGAGGCTGTAGCTGCCCTAGCGGCCCATGCCGCGTCCATCTGGGGCTGATGGACCCACACATTCACTCTTTTGCCTCACTGGGGCGGGCTCGGAGGTGCTTGCGCACGCGCTGGCTTCTCTGTTGCAACGGCATGTGACGTGTGTGGGGATGTAGGCAATGGGTGGGATGGTGCGAGCCACCTTCTGTGACGTCACTCCTGCTCGTGATGTGTGCGTCCCCCAATACTTCCATATGACTTGAGCCATGCTACACATTGAGGATGTTTTGCCTGCGTGATGTGTCCCGGAGAAGCGCGCCGAGTCCTCTCCCCCACCATGCTCCACTTCCATCCCGTGCCCTGGATTGCCTGTGCAGGTTGACAATGTTGGGGATACACCTGGTCGGCAGGGGCTGTGTGTGCCTTGTCAAGGGCCTGGCGGGCGCACAACAGGATCCAGCTTGTCCACAGAGGGTGGGCTGACGTGTAGGCCTGATACCGCATTGTTCGTGTGCCCGGCTGCTGTGCACACATGTGTTCACATCCCCCCCCGACGGGTGGCCTTTAACATTGCCCAGGGAAGCGGTAATGTGCAGTTCCGGACCCCTCCCGACACAGCGTGTTTCAACTTTGCATGTGCGCATCTACCCGTCACACCCACCCACCTGAGCGAAGCGTCACTCCGCTTCACACGACACATGTGTGTCTTCCACAGTTGTGCTACTCATTTGCGTTGACATCGAATGACAGTGGACTACATAGTCATGTCACGACTGCCGTATACATCACAAACTCTCATCATCTCACATTCGTACTTGTGAAAGGAATCAGCAGAGACAGTTTCTTTCTTCAAACCATGTATTGTGACTTATGTCCTCTGTGATGCAGTATAGTGGACACTACTGGCAGCGGTATGCATGTGGAGGATATACTGAGCATGATTACACATAGCTAAGGGTGTAGGGGTACATGTGATTAGCTGTTGCATGTGGGATGTGGGCTTCAGAGTTACATCTGCTTGGCCGTTGCTGTGCTAATGTTCATTTGCAAGTAGCTGCGGTGCTGCGGACTTTGACACAGACGGTATACATTTAGCCTACCAGACCACTTGGCATCATGGGCACAGTCCATCTCAGTTCCATGTGACAGGTGTGCTGCTGTTGTTACTCATGCACGCGTGCGTGTGAGTTGACATCAGGGCATGGGCTTACGTGCATGCAACGGCGTCCCACTTGTTGTTGCCATATGGTGGATACTGGACATGTCACAGTCACTGGGGTCGTGTTGTTGTTGTATGCATTTGTCGTCCATGCAAAGGTCCTGTTACGGGATTTCCGGGGAGGGGGAGAAGGGGTACAGCTCTCACATACTCCAGCCGGGCGATTCCTGTCCACTGTGCGGTGCATATGTCCATGGGCGCAGGATCCATGTCATGGCATAGTTGTACGTGCAGTTCTGTCCATGTGGGTGCGATACACATATCCCATGCCACTGCCTCCCCGGATACATGCAGAGTTCCTGGATGTGATGGGGAACGGAGTGCATGTCCCGGACACATCCGATGTCATGGCAGTGTCGTTGATGGTGTGGTATCAGTTGCAGGTCGTTTGGTATGGCTGTTGTGGTGGTTACTGGCCAGTCCGTGCGGAAGCTAAGCATGGGTACAGTGTCGGACATCATGGCTCAATTGGGGGATTGCGTCGGGGTCCTACGAATTGACAGGTTGACAGGTATGCGATGGCTTCCTGCAGGGCTTCCATTTCGTTGGTGGTATACATGTTTGCCAGCCAATGTAGCGGATGGTGGCTGTCACGGTGTTGTCCGTAAGTTGTCCCTTGTAGGAGCATGATGGGGCATGCTGGGTGACATTCGATGTAGCTGTGATCCATGATCCGTCGTGTGGAGGCACAGTGGTCCCATTGCAGTGTGGGTCCGATAGTAGCCACATACGCCATGCCCCCATAGGCTGAACAGACCCTGTCGTGTGCGTCCAGAGGGTGGAATAGTGGTAGCAGGTCCGCCCTTGGACATGCCGGGTTGGAGAGGCACAACTCCACAGGATGGTGGAAGGGACACCTCCGACAGTAGAAGACGGGTATGACGCAGCTGAACAATGCGATGCGGTAAGTCAGTCGGTAACTTACGTTCAGCAGGGATAGGGGTTCGCATCCCAGTAGCTGTATCAGGTTGTGTTTGTACAGCTTGACCTGTCTGGCGTAGTTGGGTAGGTGTGTTGTAGGTGCCATTTTGCTGCGGGGCGATGTGGTGGCGTGCTCCGGCTGTGTATGCAGTCTGCAGTGTGCAAGCTCCGAGGTTGCTGTGAGGTCTGTGATGGTCGTAGGGGGCAGGACTTGTGTTCTGTTAGCTTGTGCGGAGGACACGGGCCCTCATCCCACGTGCTTCTCTGAATGTTCAAGGTCAGTGGTGTGTGACTCCTTCCAGATAACTTGCATGGGAACGGCATGGGGAGTTTTATACTTTCTTCTTTCCCGTTCGGTATGTTCTTAGGTGATATGCGCTATCTGCCCTGTGGTCGGTTTCCTCTGCATGCCTGTGTTGGTCTTTTTTGGGACAATGGCTGTATTCGCCGGCTTGTTTAGTCGGGATGTGGTTTCGGAGTTGGAATGGAAGGTCATTCAGTGCTGTCTGCTCTCCCGTGTGTGGGCGGCAGGCTGTGTTTCCGCTATGCGTTGGGCCTTGTGTGTGGGTGTCATTCTTGAGTCCACCTGTTGTCGGTCCCCGGGCTCTTTGGTGTTCCGTTTTGTATGTCTGGTTCATGGGTGCAGGGTGGTATGGGTGTTTCTGTGTGGTACTGGCGTACCTCTTCCCGACGGGGCCCATGTTCTACTGGGTGGTGTTGCCGCCGCTGTGTGCTTCGCCATGTTTGTCACACAGGGGTGTGTCCTGATGTTGCGTGACTTCACTGACATGTGGGCGTCGGTTGTGTGACGTTGGGTGTTGTCCGTGATTTGGGCGTTGGGGACATGACTGTGGCAGGCCTGTCACGTGTCATGTGCCTTCTGGGTGTGGCTGGTGTGTGTGGTGCTTGGTTGTGTCCCTGTGTTGTTTGTGTGCGATGCATACATGGCGTTATGGTTGGGCGCTGAGTTGTGCGCATGTGTGGCTGCGTCATCGCCGCTGTGCTGCGGTGCCGTGACGGTGTCGTTAGTTCCTGGTCCCAGGTGGTGTGCCCATGATAGTTGCGAGATGTTGCACTTTGCCCTGTGTTACATTTGTGGGTGCAGTGGTGGATGTGTCTTGTCCACGCAGGGGTGTTGGGGGAGTGCCATGTCCTCCTTTTCCGCACTTGCACTGTGTGCGCTGTTTGCGTGCCCTTGTTGTGTGTGTGCCTACCTGCGTCTCCGCGGTGCGTTGCCTCCTTGGTGGTGCATCAGGTATAGCATGGGGAGGGCCTGCAGTGCTGGATTCATGCTCGGGGGGTCACCTCTTCGGTGTCTGTGCTCGGCGTTCGGGTTTCCGCCTCACTTTCACGTGCGGTGTCTCTTAGCCGTGGGAGCTGTTTGTTTGCGGCATCGTAATTTGTACGCCGGGCGGTACGTGATTTCGTCTGGCGGTGTGTCTCCATTAGGCTGCGCCGCTACGTGAGCGGGCGCACTTTGATGGCGGACGGCGTCGCTGGCTTGCCGGCGGTGTTTGGCTGCCTTTTCACATCGTAATTTGGCAGGCGTGTGGGCTGCGGCATGCGGGCGGTAACTGGTGGTTTTTGCATCCGCCAGCACGGCAGTGGTGCTACCGCCCGCCATCCTAATGGGCCCCTAAAATATTTAATATTTTTTAACCTACATTTTGCACTACATTGAGTGCAACAGTAGAGAAAGTGTTGGAGAGCGGAGGGGAATAATTTACTATTCCCACTCCAATGAGTACAACAGTATGGAAAGTGTTGGATAGCGGAGGGGAAAAAATACTATTCCCACTCCAGCAAGTGCAACAGTAGGGAAAGTGTTGGATAGCGGAGGGTTAAAATTTACTATTCCAACTCCAGCAAGTGCAACTGTAGGGAAAGTGTTGGATAGCGGAGAGTAAAAATTAGTATTCCCACTACAACGAGTGCAACAGTAGGGAATGTGTTGGATAGCGGAGGAGTAAAAATTACTATTCCCACTCCAGTTAGTGCAACAGTAGGGAAAGTTTTGTTTAGCGGAGGGGATAAAATTACTATTCCCACTCCAGTGAGTGCAACAGTAGTAAAAGTGTTGAATAGCGTAGGGGCTAAAATTACTATTCCCACTCCAGCGAGTGCAACAATAGGGAAAGTGTTGGATAGCGGAGGGGAAAAAATTACTATTCCCACTCCTGCGAGAGCAACAGTAGAGAAAGTGTTGGCTAGCGGAGGGGTAAAAATTACTATTCCCACTCCAACGAGTGCAACCGTAGGGAATATGTAGGATAGCGGAGGAGTAAAACTTACTATTCCCACTCCAGCTAGTGCAACAGAAGGGAAAGTGTTGGATAACAGAGGGGATAAAATTACTATTCCACTCCAGCGAGTGCAACAGTAGGGAAAGTGTTGGCTAGCGGAGGGGAAAAAATTACTATTTCCACTCCAGTGAGTGGTACAGTAGGGAAAGTGTTGGATAGCGGAGGGGTATAAATTATTATTCCCACTCCTGCGAATGCAGCAGTAGGGAAAGTGTTGGATAGCGGAGGGGTATAAATTACTATTCCCACTCCTGCGAATGCAGCAGTAGGGAAAGTGTTGGATAGCGGAGGGGTAAAAATTCCTATTCCCACTGAAGAAAATTCTAATTTAAAAACAAACAAAATATGAACTACAATACAAAAGATAATAAAGGAGCAAAAAACAAAACATATATAAAAATATAAAAAAATTGCAAAACATAGAAACATATTATAATGTTAAAATAATATAAAAAGTACATACAAAGATTAATTTAAAAAAAAATTAAAATAATTTACAAACAAATATTTTGTAAGAGAAATTATTTATAATCAAAAACATTAATTATTACATACATGTAATATTTTTTTCCTACCCTATACCACCACACAATTTACAACACACATCTAAAGTTTTTTAAAAAGTGTACCTCCATAATTACACAATTAATTATCAATTAAACAAATATTATTAATTTAAAAACACATTAAAACAGATACAAATTAATGTACTAACCAAATATTACACCTATAGAACCAAAATCCATAAACAAAATAAAAATAAACAATTACCAAAAATATTTATCATATAAAAAATGAATATTAATGATCAAGCAATGATTAATTAATTTAATGTAAATTACTTTCCACCCTCTACCCCAATAAACACCACAACACACACCTAAAAATAATAACACAATTTCCATAACTAATTTCACAATAATAAATTAATATCAATCAACCACAAATCATTAATTAATTTTAAAAGAATTGGTTCCCACCATTTACCACTATAAACCCCACAACTCACACATCAAAATATTTACACAATTGCCAGATTTAAATTTTAATTAATTAATAAGCATTAATTAATAAATAAATAATTAATTATAAATAAATTGCCTCCCACCCTATTCCCCTATAAACCCCACCACCCATTTCTAAAAACATGACACAATTAACATAATTAATTAACAATTAATTAATTAATATCAATTAACAAGCAAATTATAAATAATTATTAATAAATTAATTCCCACAATTAACACTATAAAATAAAATAAAATAAATATTATATAAAAAATATTAATAAATGTATTAAAATTAAATTACTTCCCACCCTGCTCCCCTATCAACCCACAACCCGCTCCTAACAAAAATGTCAAAATTAACATAATTACCAATTAAATAATAACAATTAACAACCAATTAAAAATATTTAATAATAAATTAATTCCTACAGTTAACAGTATAAAATATTAAATAAATAAATATTATTTAATTTAAAAAAATTATTTTTTTAATTATAATTAAATCACTTCCCACCCTATTCCCCTATAAACCCACAACATGCTCCTAAAAAAATGACACAATTAACATCTTTACCAATTAATTAATTAATAAAAATTAACTGCCAATTATTAATTAATCAATAATAAATTAATTCCCACAATTAACACTATAAAATAAAATTAAATAAATATTATATAAAAAATATTAATAAATATATTAAAATTAAATTACTTCCCACCCTATTCCCCTATAAACCCACAACCCGCTACGGAACTAAAACGCAACATTTTATTAAAATAAAATTAATAACTACTAAAAATGTAACACATTTATTAAAAAACAAAAGCAATACTTAAACAAAAAAATAGAGCAAATACATTTAAAATACATACTAAAATACATAACACTAACTAAAAAAACGATATTTTTAACAACTATATTTTTGCAAACGATATTAATGACTTCGATATTTTTTAAAATGATATTTCTTACCTTAAACTTGATATTCTTGACCACGATATTCTTGCTGTTGATATTTCTGTGTCAACATTTCCAAATCGATATTCTGTCTCTATACCAACCCTACTTAAGCAACAGCCATAGTCATTGTCAGAGTGAACCACAACAGTCACTAAATTTACATATGCTTAACCCTCTGGTAGCTTGGTACCAAAGCAAATTATTTGACAACAAAACAACATGTATCTAATCAGTAGAACTGGAGTTATGAATTTGTAACATTTTAAGTGAAAAATAGCACATAAAAGAACAAAGCGCCAACAGCGGGCATCTAGTTGAATGAGTCTATGGCAAAGTCAAAAGTTTAGGCTGACTGCAATGGAGTGTTGTTCGGATACACAAGGTAGATTGGGCCCAGTCTCGGCTTACCTTCAGACTTCAATGAAATTTCAAGGAAAAGTCCATGAGAAGGTGAAGTTCAGCGGGCCAAGGTAGCTGGCTCTGTGTGAGAAGGAGGCATCATCTTCGGGAGTTACTGGATGAAGTAGCAGTGAAGATTTCTATGTTCGAACTTAGGGGTCGATTACGATGGCGGACGGAAAACCCTTCCGTCCGCCGTGCTCGCGGTAAAAAAACACCCGCATGTACCACGGCATTTCCGCCGGTCACATTACGATGCAATGCACGTAAAATCCTACCGCGGCGGATGGAATTCCCAAAAGACCGTCCGTAACGGTTGGAAAAGCTGTAAATCCGACCGTGGCGGACGGGGAAAGCTGTTCAATGGACTCAAAAGGCCGCTACTGCCGCGGAATGACCGCACGGCCAATTACGATGAGATAGCGGAGCTGGCGTAACAATCATTGCTGTTCACTACAATGCTCAAAGTGTGCCTGTACTCTCCACAGCCCTCAATCACATCAGACACACACCAATGATACACCACAAATGTATTCCTGAAATGAAAGCCATGGTCAGCATGGAAGAGACACCTGGTGGTCATCACTCATTTGGACACACCCACATACCACAGTATAAAATCAACCCCTTCCTGGACCAGCATCCTTTACAAAGCAGGCACTGAGACAGAGAGACAGAGAGAGACAGGACACCATTTTGGCACATATCACACAGCACAACATCACACCCACCCAACCCCACACACCACCACTTGTCATCCACACACCTGACACACCTCACACATCTACATCACCACCTTGCACCCTGCACCTTTCATTCATTTGCACCATGCCCAATCAAAAAATGCCCAAATTCTCAGACACAGAGTTGAAACTGCTGGTAGACAAGATAATTAGGGTAGAACCACATTTGTATGGGAACCTGGTCCAACAGACCCCAATTGTACGCAAAAATCAGATGTGGGCAAGGATCTACAACAAAGTCAATGCAGTAGGGACCACCGTACGCACACTGCGTGACATCAAAAGACGGTGGACCGACCTCAAGGCCCGGGTCAAGGCTCGGGCCCAGAGGAACCACGAGGCGGCCCAAAGAACTGGTGGCGGCCCTCCCATTCCACCACTAACCTTCAATGAATGGGAGGAGAAGGTGCTTGCCATACTGCATCCAGAGAGTCTCACAGGAATTGAGGGGGGAGTGGAGGCTGGTAAGTACAAACAAAATGATCACATCCCCCTGCAATGTACTGTTGTGTACAACAAGTGAGCCTCAATTGCCATACCAAATCAAACTCATGTAGAATGCACACTTTTAAGATGAATGTCTCACAAGGCTAGCATTTCCTTCCTCTGCTTCACCTCACAGGTAGGTAGTCAGCTCCCAAACAGCATGGAGCACCCTCCCCACCCCAGAGCCATGTGGCAGCCATCACAATCGACAGTGCTTCCTCACAGGTAGGTAGCCATCTCACTGGGGAGGGGGTTGTTGAGACCTGACAACAAGACCACCACTCCCACTAGGCCCTCTGTACTCCCTCCCAAACAGCATGGAGCACCCTCCCCATCCCACAGCCATGTGGCAGCCATCACCGTTGACAGTGCTTTCTAACAGGTAGGTAGCCATCTCACTGGGGAGGGGGTTGTTGAGACCTGACAACAAGACCACCACTCCCACAAGGCCCTCTGTACTCCCTCCCAAACAGCATGGATCTGTATGACCACCACATCCCGCACTTGTTAGCCAACTCTGTAAAGCTCCATAAGTTGTAGCCAGTGCACACACAACTAATCCCATTGAGAGGTCACATCAATCACAGTGTCATTGATGAAGTCACGTGTAACTGCAAAGCAAAACCCAAGAACGCAATGGCCAAAATCCAATGTGCATGTCCCATTGTCTCAAAGCATAAAGGCTCACATCAACACAACACATGTATGGGGACTCAGTCAAACATCACAAACCACAGGAGGTCAGTACAAAAGAGCACAACACAAATCATGAAGTTGCGGCCTAGTAGACAGATACTCACAGAAAAGTCACAAATATCCTAGCATCAACTGAAGTGGATGAGCAACAAGTTGGTACCAGAGGACATGTCCTTGGAAATACAATATCTGTACATATGAAATTGTTGCTTCAGCCATGTCACATCGCTAACGAGCAATGTATGTACCTCTCCATCTTGTTCAACTGCTGACAAACTGTTACGAATGCCAAGTAATGCCAATGTCAAAAGTCAGGTCATCTCAAATGAAATGTGCAAAACATGATCATCAAAGTTGTGCTGTGTACTGAACATGCTGACAAACTAATCTCTGTCCAATAGGTGACTCGCTAGCAACAGCAGGCGACCGTGACATGAATGAGCCAAGCCAGTCTCCCCCCCAGGAAGGTGAACTCGCTGATGCAGATTCCCTGTTTTTTTTCGGATGAGGAGGACCGACCTGGCCCCTCTGGCGTGGCCAGGCAAGCTCAGTCCCAGGACCTCACTGTCCCCACCACCACTACCACCACCACGACTCCCACAACAACTGCAACAACAATGCTGACACCTGCAACAACGACCTGTGTGGCAGCCACCTCCACCATCACCACCGCTGCCTCCAACACTGTCCCTGTGGCAGTTGTCTCCAATACCACCAGATAGCCTGGGGATGCTGGGAACAGTGTGCAGCGGCGGCGACAGACAACTCCACAGGTCCGTGTCTGCAGGGCAGGTGGGAGGTCAACAGGGGGACAGTCACAGGAAGACACTGACAGTGAGGCCCTGGCCACCGTGAACACAGTCCTTGGTGCATACCAACAAAACCAGGGACAGATGGGCCAGGTTGTGGAAGAACTGCGTGAGCTCCACCTGCTGCAAAGGTCCATGGACACACGTTTGACACAGCTTGTGGATTACATGGGCCAGCTTGCGGGTGTTCTGAGGGACATCCATGCAGCTCAAATAGCGGCACCCCCACCCAGTGGCCGGCCTGATGATACTCACAACACCTCAGCAGCGGCCACAGGGAGGGGTGAGGCAGAAGACACAGACTCCTCAGACACCTCTGAGCATGCAGCAGGTTGCCCCCCTGCCAAACGGCAGAGGGGATGTCCGAGAAAAACCAGGGGAGGATCACGTGGCAAAGCACCTTGCAAAACCAGTTCTAGGAGCCACCGTTGATGTCACCAGTGTTGCACAAAGCATTGACTTTGTTTTACATCCGATCCCACATTGCCACAAGGATGGGAGTGTTCTGTTGGACTGTGGAATTCCACCATTGTGTGTACCACCCTAAGTATCCATGTACCAGCACTTTCGACTTCACCACTCACCTGTTTCTCAAGTCAAAATAAACACAATTCACACCCCTATGCCTTTGTGTCAGGAACATGTTTATCATAGTAAGTAGCATGTTAACTCACATTGCAATGTAGCACAAGATTTGAATGCGACAATCCATTGAGAGAGCAGAGGAACCTAGAACGACACAAGAAAATAACAGTGAGTTGACATATGATGGCATGACAGCTAAAGCACACCACTAGGCAACACTGTACAAGATGAATTCCAGATAACACTGGCCAACACCATCAACATGGACAGAAGGGGGATGGGAGGACACTACATCACCTCCCAGCACAGTTCACCCCTTAGCATCCTGGTAAAAGCACTTCTGTTTAAATGCTTACTTGAATTTCCGTTGAAGTGTTTCACCAAGGTTGTTGCAGGTTAGTGCTGTGATTCTCTAATCACATGTGTACCTGGATATTATCCTTCATCAGTAGGGATAAAAAATAAAAATCTGTGTTTGCTGAGAAAGCTGCCACAATCCCCTCAGGTCTCTGTACCTCTCCCTGATTAACTTTGGTGAAACACTTCAGCTACATTTCAAGTAAGCATTTGAACTGAACTGCATTTACCAGGATGCCAAGGGGTGAACTGTGCTGGGAGGTGAAGCAGTGGCCTCCCATCCCCCTACTACTATCAACATGGACATGACAGGGGGCGTGGCTTCGCCGCAAAGAATGATGTCCGCGAGCTAGGCTAGCTCCGAGTGCGCCGAATCCCTACCTGCCATCCGCTGAACATATCCATGTCCCAGGCGGCGGGTGAGCCGTTGGAGCTGCTGGGGGTGTTATCGCCACAAGAACCGACTCTGGGGGCACCGTAGTTCAAAAGTTACGGATAGTGCGTTGCCGGGCCTCTCCTACATCTGAGGCCAGGTGCTCCCGTGAAATCGCACTGGGCGTGGCATTGCCAAAGTTCCGGCCTACGATCTACGTGAGGCCACGGTCGGTGCCTGAACCGCAGTCAGAGGAGGTGTGAGGGTGCTGCAACTCCGCGCGCTGGGAAAGTTGTCGGAGCACTGCCGGAGCTCACAGGCAGCAGGTGAGCCCTAAACTGACAACGTGGCAGGGCCGTAGCGGCTGGGATATGTTCTGCTGAGGGCACGCCCGGAGGCTCCATTGAACTGTCTCGGCCCCAGTGGTCCGATATTAACGGCCAGCATCTTAACTAAAGGGCGCAGAGAGGCCAGCATTTCTGAACCTGGGGAAGGTGTGAAAGTGACCGCTTGGCACTTTTGCACCCCAGGCAGCGCATGTGGGCTCGGGCATGGTTCGCCCTGATTGACGGCTGTGGGGAGAGGTAGCTACCCGACCCTGAACTGACAACACCTGTGGGCTGGAGAGACACTGCTCTGCCTTGCTCGGACCAGCGCTTGGACATAAGCGGGAAGCGCCCGGTGCATTGCCATCGTAGTCCGGCCTGGACTCGAGGGCTGTATGAGAGGCGTGCATCCACTGCGCAACCGCTTAGGGACACACCAGGGGTCGAGGCCATGTCCATCTGGACACTGCAGTGGCGCATTGGGACTCCTTGACCCCTACTCATCCAAAGAAGCCCGCACCACAGTGCACATCAACCTGAAGGTGGTGCGATCTTGCCTGGGAGAACAGTGTGGGCCCTAAACCAAGGAGAGCGATGTCCGGTTCAAAAGGCCTCAAAATACCCCAGCAGACAAAGCTGGACAAATATGCCCTCCCGAAACCTTCCGACTCTGACCACCACGTCCGAAGCAAAATGGCGACTGGCTCAGAAGGGGAGCACCCCGACCTCACTCTAAAAGACGTGATGGATGCTATTATGGAGGTTCGAACATCACTTGAACAACGAATGGACGCAATCACATCGGAGGTGACGCTCATCAGGGCGGACCTCACTAAAATCGGCGAAAAGGTGAAACAAATGGAGGTTGTCACATCTAGCCTTGTTGGAGACTCATCCCAAATACAGCAAGATGTCAAAGAATTGCAAGCCTTCCGTAAATTCGCTGAGGACAAGCTTGATGATTATGACAACGTGCAAATTATTGGGGTGCCGGATAAAGCGGAGGGTCCTGTAGCTGACCTGTTAGTAGAGGACCTCATACTTAACCACCTGCAACCTAAGGGCCTATCAAAGTTCTTCGTAATAGAAAGGGCACATAGAGTTCCTGGCGGACGGCCAAAGCCTGGTGAGCCTCCTCGCCCGATATTGGCAAAATTGTAGAAATTCAGGGACAGAGATGTTATATTACAGAATGCCAGGGGGGCACCGCCTCTGCGGTATGAGAATGCCGAAATCTCCTTCGTTCCAGACTTCACCCTCAATGTGCAGAAACAGCGCCGGTCCTTTCTTGAGGTGAAGAAAAAACTACGAGACAAAAGGATAAAATACGCAATGTTGTGCCCGGCCCGGCTTCGTGTGGAGGCGGAGGGCAAAGACTGGTTTTTTGATCACCCTGAAGCAGCTGCGGATTGGCTGGAGGGTTGGAGAGGGGCAAGAGAACATAATGCCCGATGAGCGGTGGCCCTGATCACAAGCACAGCCGAATTTGTTTAAACGAGTGGGGTGCCTTAGACTCACTCTGCCAGTTTAACTGTATGGACTCCACTGACGGGCAGTGGTCCACAGAAACAAGCTGAAGGACACTATTCTGGTAGCTTCAATATTTATCCTCTGGTAACTTACTGCTGTATTCCTCTCCCACTTTGGGTCTTTAAAGAGTCATTAATAAAAAGGGGGGGTCGGGTGGCGGAGCTTTTCACCCCCACTGTTAACTACTCTTAGTTCCAAGTGGGGCGACAGGCACTCTTCATGTGTGTTTGATGGGCAGTTTAAGGCCCAGAGTGCAGGGGAGCAGGGAGGGGGTAGTTGGGATGGGAAAGAGTTTTTTCAGCATTGTTTGGAGAAGGTGACATTGTTTATCCGTAGACAGGAAGAGGGACATTGGGCTATAAACACGTCAATGAACACACATTGGGACAAAAGTTTTAGACTCCTGAGTTGGAACGTCAACGGACTTGGGGACAAACTAAAATGTTGCATTGTCTTACAATATATCAAACGTCATACCCCGGACGTTGTACTCCTGCAGGAATCACACCTGGTAGGCAATTCCTGTAACGCAATGAATAGATGGGGCTATAGGCTGGTGGCGCATGCCGGCTTCACCACGGGCTCCAGGGGGGTGGGTATTATGCTAAAAAATTCCTTCCCGTTATCTATACAGCATACCTGGATTGATGAGATGGGTCGCTATGCCACGGTTTCAGGGCAGTGGGAGGGGAAAACACTCACACTATTGACAGTCTATGTCCCGCCGGGTTTTCAGGGTCGCACATTTAAAGACTTAGCTACCATCATGCTGTCATTTCCAGACGGCTACCTTGTCGCGGGTGGAGATTTTAACACAGTAGTGTCGGGATCACTCGACTGTCATCCCCCCAGAGAAATAGGTTCCTTGCACAGATGGCTCGCAGACTTCTTAGACGCTTTGGGCCTTGTAGATGCATGGAGGGTATATCACCCTGAAAGCATCCGGCACACCTTCCACTCAGGGGCGCACTATAGTCTTTCCCGTATTGATTATCTTCTTGTCCCGGCATCTCAGATAGAGAATATCTGAGAAATTATACATATGGCGTGGGGTATCTCCGATCACTCCCCCGTATGGGCAGTGCTGGCTCTGGGCGAACAAAGGGTAGGGAGGATTGCGCCAATCAACCCCTGGTATCTCCGCAACCCTGTGGTCAAAAAAGCACTCATACAAGTCATTGATAACTACTTTTCTGAAAATGCAGGTTCGGTGCCCTCGTCACAAACCATATGGGAAGCATTCAAAACAGTACTGAGGGGGCAGGCACTCGTCCATTGCAGGAGTGCAAAAGGAGAAAGCGAAAGACCTAACCCGCTTAGAAAACGAATTCTCCGTCTGGAGGAAGAAAATGGGGGAGCAACGACGCATGAGAGTCTTCATACCCTGAAGCTCAAGAGAGATGAATACAAATCCACTGCTACCGATATGGCCAAAGCACTGGGCAGGGATAAAGATGGCAGATTATATGACCTGGGAGATAAGGCCGGGAAGTTGCTTGCCTGGTTAGACAAGAAAGAACAGGCTAGTAGACTCGTACCAGAGTTAATTGATGAGTTGGGTGAGACAATAACGGATCCGCAAGCAATTGCCAATGAGTTTGCTGAATATTATCGATCTATATTGATCGTTCAAACTCCTCCCTTTTGGAGGAAGACTTACGGGCCTTGCTTTCGGATATACAGCTTCCTACCCTGTCAACAGAAGAGAAGAATGCATTAGACAGCGATTTCACGAATGATGAGGTTGCACAAGCTATCAGAAACCTCCAGTCCGGCAAAGCCTCGGGCCCTAACGGGTTACCTATTGAGTTGTATAAGCTGCAGCCAGATAAAATAGCTCCGCACATGCGGGCCATGTTTGAGGAGAGCCGTGAGATGGGACTGCTCCCTCTGGACCAACGGTTGGCAACGTTGGTCACTAAACATAAACAGGGAAAACCAAAGTCTCGGAGTTCATCATACCGGCCCATTTCCTTACTAAATGCCGAACCAAAGATTTTGGCTAAATTGCTTGTGAGTCGCCTGGCCCAAGTAACAAATAATTTGGTGTACCCTGACCAGTCGGGCTTTATGCCCCATCGAAACACCGCACTAAATCTGAGGAGATTGCAGGGGGTGCTGGGAAGATTGGATACGATCCAAGAAGCCACAGTGGTGGTTTCGCTGGATGCAACGATGTCATTTGACACAATCGAATGGCCATACTTGTTGGCAGTGTTGGCGAAAATGGGATTTGGATCCAGCTTTATTGAGTGGGTGAGGCTCCTTTACACAAACCCCTTAGCGCAAGTAGTGGTCAACAACAAAAAGTTGGAGGTGTTTGAACTGGGCCGAGGGACTCGTCAGGGCTGTCCACTGTCACCCTTGCTCTTCGCTCTCTCCCTGGAGGCCCTGGCGGCATGGATCCGCAGAGACCCAATAATCCGGGGGCTGAAGTGGACTGATACCTGGGAGGACCGCATCTCTTTATACGCGGATGACATTCTCCTGTGCCTCGCCTCCCCCAAGACATCGCTCCATAGAGTGCTAAACATATTCACCAACTTTGGGAAGTATTCAGGGTACACAATTAATTGGAGCAAGTCATTAATGTATGTCCTCAGTGGAGGTCCCCCCCCGCCCAGGGGATGTCCTATCCAAGTAGCACAGGTGGGTTTTCGATACCTGGGAATTTTCATCACAGCTGACCCCAAAACCCACTATGAGTGTAACTTGCTCCCCCCTACAATGGCTGAGGCGCGACGTCACGAGCTGGAAGGCGCTTCTGCTCTCTATGTTGGGTAGAGCAGCGCTGTTCAAAATGATATCCCTGCCACGTTTTCTGTTCGCGTTGCAGAACTTCCCAGATCTGGTCCCAGCGAGATATTTCAGAGATAGAGGGTCTCCAAAGGGAATTGCTCTGGGATGGTAGACCCCGCATTGCTCTGCAGAAACTAGTTATGAGCTGGTATGATGGGGGATCGGCCTTCCTGATGTCAAAAAATATTATTGGGCGGTCCACTTGGCAGCTATTAATCACTGTACTTATCGCCACGGGGAGGATCCGGGTTACAGAATGGACGAATGGCTACTGCCAGGAGGGGACTACAATACGGCCTTATACTCCAAACCCAAAATGTTTCCCTCACAGGACCAACTAAGCACTCAGTGCAGGTGTGGCATGCAGCGAACAGAAGCCTGGGGTGGGACCAGAAACTCACGCTAGCTACTCCTTTGTGGGATACGGAACAGTTAGGCACACTGCGGACCTCAAACTGATTTGACAAATGGGATCTGATCGGGATCTCAAATAGGGGACCTATGGAATAAGGGTGAGGTCGTTACATTTCATTTTCTGAAACAGGAGTTTGAGCTAGCATGCACAGAGCATTTCCGATACCTGCAGGTGTGTCACGCACTTATGTCATGTCTACCGCAGGGTGCCTCTCCCCCAGAATCTTCGCCATTGGAAGATAGGTTGCTGGATGGATATCTGCCAACAAAAGTAATATCTATGACATACAAAAAATTGATTAATAATACTCCTGATCCCCTCAAATTGGTCAGTGAGCGCGGAGTGGGGGATGGGCTCGAGCTCGATGACGAGGAATGGCAGGAGGCAGTGGCCTCCCCGCGCGAGGTTGCAATCTCCTCCAGATTACGCCTGGTTCAGTTTAAAATCCTCCATAGTCTATGTCTCTGGGTCCCGGCTCGTTAGTATGGGCAGGATTGATGAGGGAATGTGTAGGAGGAATTGTGGCCAAGTGGGCACTTTTATGCATGTATTATGGGAATGTGAGCATGTCCAGGAGTACTGGTCGGGAATTCACAACTGTATCAGGGAGGTCCTAGAACACGATATTAGACCTGAAGCTAAAAGGTGTCTTTTGAACGTTTGGGAACCCACAGACTTGAACAGCAAAGATAAAATATGGGTCACGCTGGGCCTAATGGTGGCAAAAAGGAGCATAGCCCAGTGTGGGGTGCCGGGGCACCGCCTAAAGTTGCAGCCTGGAAAGCTGATATGGACTGGTGTATGGCCAGAGAAAAAACTGTGTATGTTGCATGGGGGTGCCCTAAAAAATGGTCCGTTATATGGAATAAATGGAATGCCTATCGAGGCAATATCTGTGTCCCATCCAATGTACCTCCAAGTGAGGAGTTTGCTTCACCATAAACACTGTAACTTATTATTTATCATCTGTATGGTTCATCATCATAGCTTACGTAAGTATATTTAACTTTGATGTTATCCCTCTCTTGCTGTAAACAAGAATGTTGTTTCTCCATTGTTTAATAAAAAGAAACAAAAAAAAAAACATGGACATGACATAAGTTGTAAAACTCACACAGTGCTGCACAATGTAACCCTTAGCAGTGTGTCAACAAGAGCCAGCATCCAAACACATCCTGTTAAATGGTCGTTGGGGACATTGTCGCCATCACTAACTCAAGTACAGTTACACGGGGCTTGTAATGTATCATGCAAGATTTTTGCATGTTTTAAAAAGGAACACCAGTCCCTGCCAACATTCCCATGCTAAAGCTCCTTTTTCAACGAAGTTATCTTATCCTGAATAACCACAACCGCTGCGGTTTACGGGCAGGTGTCCCGTATATAGTAACAGTTTCACAACGTGTAACTTGCTGTAGCAATGTTCTTTTTACTCCCCCATATGGGATTGTAGATAGTTAGTTGTGGCCTCACATTCCCACTATGAAAGCAAACTTCAATGAGTTAAGCAGGCTCAAAGTGCTTTTGTTCCAACAAGAAGTCGCTCTCACATCAGCCCATGAGACCTTCGAATTGCAGGTGGCTCGAACGTCCAGTGAGATTCAGTCACTGCTAAACACAACTCTCCCACTGCATTTTTGGGAACTGATACACCAAATAGCAAAAGCGTCTGATACTGAAGGCCTTGCACACATTTTATTAACTTGTGGGCTATGGCCTTGTTACTTCGTTTCAGACTATTTTTGGAGTACTACCGGGTGTCATTCATTCAATTTTTCAAGTGCATTTGGCGGTTTAACATCACTCTTTGGCTGTTCTTCAGAGTGCTGGTTATCCTACTGCTCTTACGCAATGGCTGCCCGTCCTGTGGTCCTGGCCAACCCTGGTGAGTTGCAACTGTACCGTGAATGAATGCAGCTTATTTTTGGATGTCTGTCATTAGCTGTGCTTCACATCAGTTATAGGCTAACCTTCCGCTATGCCTATTTCACCTGTGTGCAACCTGTGTTCTACTGTCGCCGATGCCCCTTACAATGGGCCATGGATGTCTGCCTTTCCAACACATCTCTTGCTGATCTGGATTATGACCTGTGGGTGAGTCCTTTGTTGGCCCACGACCAGGACTGTTCCTGTGATTGCCGTTTTATGGGATGCCTCACAACGTGGCAGACGGGCTGCCAGCTGAGCCTGTGCATTTGCGCAACGTCTCCTGTGCCATGCCTACATCAAACCTCTTCTAGGTTGCCCTGAAATGCTCCTTTCGTCCACGGGGTGCGAGGAGCACATCTGTTCCTTCATACTACTGGATTGGATGGCGGTCCTTTTTGCTGAAGCTGATTCTGAACTGCTTGCCTTTGAAGCTGCACATGCTTTCTTGGATTCGTAACTACTTACCAGCATCTGCAACTGTTTGGAACTAATTCAATATTGTTTTACCTTTTCTCGCCTCCTTCAGAAATTTCATTTGCTTTATCTCAAACCTTGGCCCTGTCTGCATTCACTTTGACTCTGCCTACCTTTGCAGGCTGTTTCACTTGGTACCACAGACCTGAGCAAGGGGAGGCTGCTAAATGGCCGTCGTGGACATTGTTGCCTAGTATGAGACCGGCTTACATTATGCAGCTTTAGCACATGTTAATACATGGCTTTGTTGTTTTGCAAGTAGCTTCGTTTATGTCTTTCACATGAGAAATGTCCGCAGAGCTTGTTCTCTGTGCGGTCCTGGAGTACAGTCTGTACATCATGTCCAAGGTCGTAAAACAATGTCCCTTGTTATTCTGTTCTGGTCAGGCCCTAGCACCCAGACTCAACAAACTCTTGCAGCTGCTAGAGCCCACGGGTGCCTTTTTGATAATATGGGGAGGCGGGCTTGGGGCCCCAACCTGGAGAGGGTTCCTTCCAGAGAGAAGAGCAACACAGCACATGTGATGTACATGTCACCATCTATAGGCTGAGGAATGGGGTCTGCTGACAAAGCCCTGAGATCTTGGGATACATAATAAGACTTCTTCTATCAAGTTGTGGGGGGATAGGCTCGTAGGTCTTCCTCCTGAGGGCTTATTAATATGACATCTCCCTTCATGATATATGGACATGTTTCTATGCTGACTGTTTTTGTATTATGCATTATTCTGCTTGTTGTGGCACGTATACTGCATGTTAGGACACGTTAGTTGAAATAAACATTTGAAAAAGTTTCTTATCTTCAACTGATCTTATTATGGACAAGTATAAGAGTGAGGGCGACAGGGTATGTCTCGTTACCGCAATTCCTGAGAGATCTGAGAGTGTTGTGTCCTGGGGTGTATAAGCGCTTGTTTCACTGTCAGTGAGTAGGAGAGCTAGTGAGGCACTATACCTATTCGGTCCTGTGCTCATGGGTACTCAAGTGGTAGGATGACTCAGTCCCTGCGAGCTCAAGTCCTATGATCTTGCGCATAGTTCTGTCTGTAGGCAGAATCCCTGAAACAATCCTCCAAGTTTGGCAGACAACAGCAAAGCGCACAGACACAGTCATAGTTGCTCAATGCTAACTTACACTCAATGGAAGTAGTTGGCGATGAGCAGTTGACGCAGGTCAAGACCTTCTTCCTCACCACTATCATCATCACTGGGCATGTGTGGGTGTTCAGCGGGGGGTTCCTGCTGCTCATCATCGTCCTGAATCAGGGGTATCTCTTTGCGCAAGGCCAGGTTGTGTAGCATGCAGCATGCGACTATGATCTGACACACCTTCTGGGGTGAGTAGAGAAGTGCACCACCACTCTTGTCCAGACACCTGAATCTAGACTTTAGAAGTCCAAAAGTGCGCTCCACCACACGACGTGTCCTCCCATGGGCATCATTGAAGTGGACTTCCCCAGGCGTAGTTGGATTCCTCAGTGGGGGTCAGCAACCACGGACGATTGGGATACCCTGAGTCACCTAGTTGTGAGAAACACAGACAAACAATGTAATGGTAATATGTGAGGAGAGCAGCGTGTCACACATACATCACACTCATTGACACAGCCCACTCACCAACAAGCCAGGCACGCTCTGTGTGAATTTTTGCCATCAATTGTGGTATACTGCTGTTCCGCAGAATGTATGAGTCATGTGCCGAACCTGGATACTTTGCACACACGTGTGATATTTTCTGATCCGCTTGGCATACCACTTGCACATTAATGGAGTGGTGATGTTTGCGGTTACGATAGATGTGTTCACGTGCCTGTGGTGGAACTAGGCCAATGTGGGTACCGTCAATGGCTCCCACAACATTTGGGATGCGTCCAAGATCATAAAAATCCCCCTTCACAGCTGCCAATTCATTTCTCCTTGGAAAGTGTATATAGCTGTCCTTGTAGGTCATCAATGCAGACAGGACATCACGCAACACCATGCTGAACATAGGCTGTGACATCTCACCGGCGCTGGACACGGTGTACTGGAAAGACCCAGTGGCAAAGTAATGTAGTGCAGCCATCACTTTTACTGTAGCAGACAATGCAGCCTGATAAGTTCTGTTGGGCTTCAAATGGTGCTCCAACTGAGCACATAGCTCTCGCAGTGTAAGGCAATCCAGACGGAATTTCTTTATGATTTCTATGTCCTCCATCTTCGCCAGGTCTGGGACAGGGCGATAGATAGGTGGTCTCCTCCTACGTACTCTGGCAGGGGATACATGCAAAAGATGAGTAAAAGATGAGATGTGGGAAACAGCTTAACCAAAGACTCACACAACCACAACATTGACAGGACTCTTGAACACGTGATATGCACAAGTGACATGCATACAGACCTTGATTTGCATCACTCAATCGACATACTAACTACTACAACATCAGAATAAGATGATGTGTATGTCATATGGTACACTGCTACATCTTAGTGTGAGCAGCCCTGTGGGTAGATGGCACAGCACATGTGGTTAACAGCATAAATGCTGAGTTGCATGTATCTGCTGTCACTGCACAACCTCAAGCTTCAGTCCCACAATACACAACAACATTACGAAATGAGCCCAGTGAGTGTCAGCTGGAGAACAATACATGAATATGCAGCACAGTGGACAGACAAATATGAACATTATGGGGTCAGTCCATCGTGACTGTGTGAGGATTTTGCATGACAGACATTGCCATGCTCACCAAAATGATACACAATTACACATGGATTGTGTATACATGCACACATGGCTGAAAATGATCGATGATGTCGGCCAGAGCAATGTTTGTTTGTTACACATGTGCACTCCTCTGATGTGGCTCTGACCTATGGGGATACAGAGAAGTTAGGGATATCCAAATAGTTGAAAACAAATTCCTAAGAAATCTGCTATCTGTGCCACAGTCAACATCTTCTTATATAATTTACCAAGAAACCGGTTTAGGTTTTATATCAGACCTAATCGGTATGGCACCTCTACTCAAGTGGATAGGAATTTGGATAAACCCTGAGCTAGGGATGAATCGCGAAATTATTCACGATTGCCTAGCACTTGATCATGTAAGTAGTATCCCCTGGCTGAGCTATGTGAAAAGGCTTGCCACTTATCTAGGAAGGCCAGAGATATTTAACTCCCCAGAGAAGCTTTTAAAGGCAGATATGCTTTGGGCTAAAAATATGTACCTGCAGGTGTCGCAGACGGACAGAGAGGCCAGTGAACTGAGAAAGCCATTGGTGCGGACACATCAATTGTTATCCACCTCATGTGCAATGGAACATAGTAACTAATCAACACCATTGTTTCCTTCTAGTGAGGTTTAGATTTAATCAATTGCATCTACTTCTTGCTGAACCAAAGGGAACCAAAGGGATGGAAAAAGATTGAGGACCTGGGTGTCTGTAAGTGTGATAATTTTTCCACTCAGGACTCATTGCATTTTGTTTTATTTTGTGAGCACTTTATGCACATCCAGAACCGGTTCATTTTACCTATCTTAAGGGGCAAAGGATTTTTACAGGCTAGACCTGCTTTTATATGTTTACAGATGCTGACTAATGTCTGGGAAATTTTTAATATAGCTAGTTTTCTGACTGCAGCGGTCAGAATAAAGAAAAAGAGAGGGATTGCTATGAATTAGAACATTTGTAATTATTTATGGTGAATTTTAATTAATTATAATATGAATTGTCTCTTTGTAGACTGATGATCCAGAAGCATTTTTTGTACCCTGTTGGTGTCTGTGTAATTGTAGTATTTAATGTGTTTTATGTAGTATGCTTTTATGGTTTTAATCAACCGAATAAAGTGAATTTGACTGACTGTGTGTGAAAATATATGCAGGCAATGGCAGCTAGGCACACTGTATGCCACAGCAGTACGTGTGTTGAAAGTGCTAGAGCTTACAAGTATGTCTGATTTCTGTACAATGGACAACCCTAAATGTCAGCCAACATCCCTGGCCCTTCATGAGACAATCCATGGCTGAGAAATCGACAGTCAAATAGCAAGGGATATTCAAACAGTGTTCACAGGTTGAATGTTTCAATACACAACATTAGTACAGTGCGAGAGGCCTTTGTCCTTTTTGACTCCTTAACTCATTTCATTCCATGCTGGCCACAAGACATGGCAATGAATGTTATTTCACTCTCCTTTTCTTGGACATACCATGTGTGTGAAAAATTAACTCAAAGGTCACACTCTATAACACCTTAACAGGGTGCACAAATCACTTTAGGCAAATGTGTTGGGATGAGTGATGTAATTAGCAAAGCGAGAATGGAAATGCAAAATGTGTTTACAGGCGCGGTAGCTGGCATCCACAGCGGTGACATGCATTGGCCCCAATTGAATGATGCAGGATAGCAGTGGACGCTTCCTGACCTCCGCGGTGCGTCACCGCCTATGAACAATAGCCATCAGCCAATGGGAACCGCCAGTGGCTTACATTTTTGAAACTCGTGGTAGGCATGCCCCACCACTGCGGGGCCCGGTATTGGCCCCAATTGAATGATGCAGGATAGCAGTGGATGCTTCCTGACCTCTGCGGTGCATCACCGCCTATGAGGAATAGCCATCAGCCAATGGGCACCGCCAGCAGCTTACATTTTTTAAACTCGCGGTAGGCGTGCTCCGCCACTGCGGGGCACGGCATTGGCCCCAATTGAATGATGCAGGATAGCGGCTGATGCTTCTTGACCTCCGCGGTGCGTCACCGCCTATGAGGAATAGCCATCAGCCAATGGGAACTGCCAGCTGCTTACATTTTTGAAACTCTTGGTAGGTGTGCTCTGCCACTGCGGGGCCCGGCATTGGCCCCAATTAAATGATGCAGTATAGCGGTGGACGCTTCCTGACCTCCGCGGTGCATCACTGCCTATGAGGAATAGCCATCAGCCAATGGGAACCGCCAGCGGCTTACATTTTTGAAACTCGCAGTAGGTGTGCTCCGCCACTGCGGGGTCCGGCATTGGCCCCAATTAAATGATGCAAACCAGGCTGGCCAATGGTATCAGCAGAGCAACACTGCAACGAGCCTAGGGCCCTATATATATGCCTGTAAAATGTCCACACCTGTCAATTGCCTAGAGACACTGCTGCCTGCCATTCCTCACCGCAAACTGCTGCTGTACCTCATCTCTGGAACCAGTCATGGCTCATACTGAGAACCTGAGGGCCCGTCCCGTCACCACAGAGGAGCTGGAGGTCCTGGTGGACGAGGTCCTTGGACAGTACGGCCGGCTCAATGGTGCTCCAGTGGTACTGGTAAGTGAATGCTAAACTTACTGAGGATGCTCCAAAGGCTCACAACATGTTACTGTACATTGCTCTGTGCCTCAGACTCCAAGCCAATATTGGTGCTTTCTGATTTTGTCATCTGCATTTCCCAATCATGACGTACTACTTGATGCACTTAGTATGTGGGTAGGATGGCTCATTTGCCAATTTTGCAGCTCCATAGGTGCAAAACATCACACGTGAATCTCAGAAAGGTTGATGTATACGTGTTGGAGTCTGTGTAGCCAAACGAGTTCAAGTGCATGGTGTTGAGCCTTGTTCCCCTTGAGCCCTGAGTGCATGCAATGAGGATTTTGCCAGAACGTGGTTTATCAGTAGTACAGTTACAATGATGACTTCATGAAATCTCTTTTTGGACACACATTCCCTGTGCCATGTCCTCTATGAGTTCATTATGTGTACATATGTACATTAGTGAGATGGTAAGTGTCGATTGGGCAGAGGTTAGTGATTATGGGGTGTGCTCATTCTACAGGGATACTATGGAGATGAGCCTAGTATGCACAAGAGTACAGTGCCTGTTACTATCTAGATTAGTGTGAAATTACCTCTTGCATCTGATAGATGTACAGTGGACATACCTTCTTTTGGTGTCATTATGTGTAGACTCGCTCATGTGTATGCACTGTGTACTGACACACAATGCACCACTACAACGTGTTACAAATGTCTCCTCTTGTCTCCCATACCTACGGCTCAAGGTCCATCAGCGGAAGGCAATATGAAGGGCCATCGCCCGGAAGGTGTGGGCCCTAGGGGTCGCTAACCGTCGACACAACCACTGCCACAAGAGGTGGGATGACATCTGCCGCCTTAGCAAAACGTCACCGAAATGACGCTGAGCCTGGTTCCTCGGACTGGTCGTTTGGCACGCCTGAGCATGACCCCACTATTGACCCGCATCCTGGCAGTGACACAGCCAGAGCTGAATGGACGCCTGAGGGCCCAGCAGCAGCAAACTGGGGGTGAGTATAGTACAAAGTGTGATGTTGCTCATGAAAAACTGCACGAAACCCAGCCCAGAGCAAGGCTGTAACCTATGAGTTGTCTCTAGTGTGGTGTAATTGCCTCTCAGTTGACTCAGTGGTGAGTGCAGATATTCTTGGCCTGTACAACGTCTGGATTGTCATGTGCCCAGGTAACATCAGCATAAGTGTCAGTCTCTGTGTCATCAACTGGAAGTGAACATCAGTAAGCATCATGTCAGGGTGATTTTGGAGATTGATGTTGTGCATTTCCATGTAATTGATACATCTACAGATTGCTTACCAATGTTCAACAGTAGTTGTGTTGCAGGACATGAATTAGTGGATGTAAGGATGTCATGTCACTTAAAATAGTTTCCTTTAACTTACTATGTGTGGGGTTCTATCACCTCAAACTTCCAGTGTGACACACACAGTGAATTCAGACGTATAGCTCTCTTAGCTGAAGGCATGTAGATATGCCTACAGACAATAGGATGTGATGTTGAGATGCCAACACATGCCTAGCAATTTGGCAGTATGAACGCAACATGGAGCATGACTGTCCAATAAGCATGTTGACATGCTTCAGATGATCTTAAAAATATTTTGACTTATGCAGACAGTACATGGAGAGTCAAATGTGTGCCTTGAGTTCAAGCATTTCGGTTATTACTCTCTAACATGTTTGGGATCCGGCCACTTCACTGAACAGTGTCTCTGTCTCCTACAGAATCTACCGAGGTCAGAGAAGGAGAGGGGCCCGAAACCGTTGCTGAAGCTACTGGCATCACTGCTCCCCGGGAGTACAGCGACACTGAGGGCCCAGCACATCGGAGGGGGACAGGAGTGCCCTGGAGGAGTCCGATCCAGAAACACCTACCTCCACTTCCTCACACTCCAGCGGTGACTCCTCGGTGTTGTCGGGCAAAGGAGGATCGGCCTCTGCTTCATCGTCCGCCACACCCCGTCCTGTGTCCACCCTCCCTGATGCTCCCCCAACTGGTATCCGGGCCCGCTGCCCTAAGAAGGGTAGGGTATCTTTCCCCCCAGGCACTGCTGCCCCAGCCCCTGTGTCCCCTGCTGCCCTCAGTGTGGAGGCCATAGACATCTTGCGGCAGGTGTCTGTGGGGCAGACTTTGCTCCTGAATGCCCTCTAGGATCATGGCAACAAGTTGTCACAGGTTTTTGCGTTTATGGAGGGCATTCATTCGGACATCGGTGGCCTGCACAGGACTGTCCAGTCTTTGGCCTCCACACTGATGTCAGCTATTCTGCAGTCACGGGCTCACAGGCAGGCTCCTGTCCCTTCCGCAACCACACTGCCAGTGACACCACCAGACCAGAGAAAACACACACCAGAGCACTCAGGCAACAAGTCTTCCCCATGCAGCACATGACAACAGCAGTCCAAGCGACAAAGACACGAGACATCATCCCCAAGGCACACAAGGAGCACTCATGCCAGCCCCACCACAAGCACATCACAGGACACAGAGAATCCGAAACACATTAAACATGCATCCACATTTCAGACCTCACATTCCTCACCCTCCAAGAGCCATCCAAGATCCAGAGCTGATCCTGAATCAGCACAGGAAGTTGCCCTGGCTGTCGTGGGCCTGTTGCCTGCTACAACGCCCCCCCCCAAGTACAGGGGGCTGTTGTGCCCAAGACTTCCACTCCCTAGGAAGCATGGACAGAGAAGCAGTGAGGTAGTGGTAGCTCCAAAACAGGGGAGGCAGGGTAAAAGCCCACCCCCCCAGCGTACAACCAGATCCGAAAGTTTTTCCCGGAAGGATCCACAAGCACCTGCTCCACTTTCTGGGAAGAAGGAAGCTGTTGTGGCCACCTCACCTATCCCTTGGCCCAAGACAATTGTGGCCTATCGTATCCCCAAGCAAGTGAGGCCCAGCCCTCCACATGCAACATCAGCCACCCCACTGCATTTCACCACATCCCCGTGCGACGACCCCACCAGGTCCAGCCAGCCCTCAGGCTCCCACATCCAGGGATCCCTCTACCTCAACTAGTTTACCCCCTCCCAGGTCCAGTCCTCCGACTACCCCAGACAGTCATCCCCACCCAGTTCCCCACAAATTTGAGGCAGAGGCCCCCTTCCCACCCCATTTCTCCCTGAGCGGTACCTGAGCTGCCCATTTGCTGGTCCTATCCTGGTGATATTCCCATGGCTGTGGACTGTGTCTCAATCATCTGTGTGGAATTTCATAGCACACATGTGCAGATTTGAGTTTGTACTGGCCATTGCCATTAATGTTTTTCACCTTACATGCTGATACTGAGTTTATGTAATAAAAAATACATTTATGTTCTGAGCGTTGTCGCTGGCCTTACTAATGATGCTGTACAATGTATGTGTATATGTTCATCGGTGCCAAGCTCTGAATTCACACTTTCCCATTGGCATGTACTTAAGTTGATTTTGCAGGAGTTACCAGGGGTTCCGGCAACTAATGTCCAGTTTGGACTCTGAGGATTGATGGGGGCGAGCTGCTTGTCTGTGATGGTCCACTCTGGTCCTGTTCATTATGTTGGCTGAGCTCTACTTATTCACACATCTCAGATTTGTTTGCTCTCCATCATGAGAATCTATTCCAATTTACATGATGACTTGAGGGATGGACAGGGTACAAGATTTCTGTGCGATCTATCTTAATGTGTACACACCAGTGTAGGTGTGTTGTCATCTTGGCCAGGTATGGCTTCATAGTCAAATGGATGGATGTACATGTACTTACTGGAGTCATCAGATGGTGTGAGTGTCCTGTCATTTGCAGAGGTGCTCATGTGTATGTGCCCTTGAGCGTTGCCCTTTCACACATGTATGATCCAGTTGATGAGTGCATGTTTGTTTCCATGATCAGACACCTTGTGGAGTGTTTGTGGACATGTTGGGGATGTTGCCGGAGCAGTGTGTCATTGTAACCTCACAGTCCTAGGGTACACCTACATCTTATCCACAACATTTGTGAGTATGCAGAGTGTGTCAATGCAATGTCTCTGTTGTGAGTCTTGGGATCCGGCCTGGCTCTTGTTTACCTTTGTTCTCACTGTGCTGCATGTCTCTGGGATACAAACATGATATGTGAGTTTTCACATGCATTGCTGTCACTTTCCACTTTATGGGCTCCAATATGTGTTGGTCTCATTCATAACAGTCACAGTCATACCATTGAGGCCTACACAATGTGAGGTACTCCACTGTGGCTTTTTGCTCTGTACACTCTTCACCTGTACAATTCTCGTGTATACACCAATTCAGTCAAAATATGTGCCACTGCATGCCATGCACATGTTTGACCCTCCCCACCACTCCATGGTGTGACATTGTGCTGTGTGCAAATGATTTGCATACAGAAGCATTGTGGCCCTCAGCACTGTTTCAGTAAATGATATGTGCTATTTGAGCCTTCTTGATTTCAGTCATGGTTGCTGATGTACAGTACAGATGGATTTCCAGCACAGTCCTCTAGTCTTGTTCTAGCATGGATGTTTGCCTGGGTTGTGTAGCAGTAGGTGATAGCAATAGTGTGCAGCTGTTTGCGGCGGCACTGCTAACCATCCTGGGCACGAATCTTCCTCACTTTGCAGTCTGCAGTGTATACACTCCCAGTCCCCAGGCAAATCTGCCACCTTGTGCCCGATCGGAGCTGTGTGAGTGGTGCTTGTAGGTGGGGGAGAGGGGAGCAGCGTGCCAGGAGGAGTCAGCACAAGACAGCCTTCGGGAGACCTGAGGGTGTCACTCATGTAATTTGAGGGAGCCTCACACATTGCATTTCATATGTTTCCCCAAACATCGTAGAGCCGGCTCTGCCTGCACGCTTGCTGGGAGTTGTTGTTGTACCGGGGTTGCATGAGTGGAGCTGTTTTGGACGTACCTCTGCTGTTGAGAACTGCGGCATCCTATCTGCTGGTGATGCATCAGGTAGAGCAGTGGAATGGCGTGTAGAGCAGGATCCATGGCTGCTATGGTCGTATGCAGGTGTTCTGGTTCGACTTTTCCTCTCTGTAGTTGTGCTTCCGCCATCCGCGATGAGGTGGTTTTTCCGCCGCGGTGGGATTGGCTGTTTGATACATCGTAATCTGGTTGGTGGACGGAACGTGATTCCGCACGCAGTTCCTGCTCTATTGGCTCTGTCCGCCACCCTTGCGTAACGAAAAACGTGCCGAGCCTGAAACACAGCAACAGTCGGAATATGGCCTATGTTGGCCCATTGTAATATGGCGGTCGAAATGACCGCATCAGGAGCGGAAAAATCTACGTTTTCCGCCACAGCCACCACTGTGGATGCACTTCTGTCCGCCATCGTAATCAGCCCCTTAGTCTTTTTTTTGGAAGTCAAAAATCTCCAGTTGTATGAGGCTGGAGGCTGTAGCCAATGAGAGATCCAGGAGGCTGGATACCCCTTTGACGAAGGACATAGGCACCTTTTGCACCATAACCTTGGGTCCAAGAATGGAGGGGCACCACTTGGGGGGGTTAGGAATCACTCATGCTGGATCCAGGTGTGTGTTCAAGATGGTTGGAACCCGTTCTGTCCCTGAGGCTCTGATCAAGAGACGAGCCAACTAGACTTTGGAGTCACTCTGGTAGCCCTGGGTGCAAGGGTAGAAACAGGGCTCAAGCAGTAGGGTGAGGGTTCAAAGCAGGCTTCAGGCAGGAAAACAATCCTTGTAGGTGCACCAAGGCAGTCTTCTGAAGTACACAGCAGGAAGTCCTCTGAGAGACCTTCCACACGTCCAGAAAGTGAACTGAAGAGTGGGTCTCCGAGCTGGCTGCATTAGCAATGCAGGGGTGATGGTCCTTTTTTGAAGGCAGAGCACAGCCAATTCAATTGCAAGGGGGGGTGTACCCTGTTCCCCTCCCCATCCTGCAAGTTGATGGCCCATCTAGGCACATCTAATCCCTCTATTGTGTGGCTGTCGGCAAGGAATAAACAAAGTTCAACTGTCAGCTGCATCCAGTCATGTGACCCAGCAGCAGGCTGCAGGCACCAAATAGGGAAGATAAATGCCAACTCTGTTAAAGTGGCATTTTCAAAATTGTAACTTAAAATCCTTCTTTACCATTAAAGAGGATTTTTAATACAATTTCTCAGACACCTAACATGAAAAGTCTACTTGTTTTCAATCAAAAGTTAGCACTTATTTAATGTAATAAGGCAACCCAATGTTATCATATGGGAGAGGTATGCCTCACAGTAAAGAATTTTTTTTTTGTTGCGTTTTTCTCTACCAAGACATGTAAAAGTTAAAAAGTACATGTCCAACATTTTAATTGCAATACAACTTGCCCTATGGGCTACCTGAAGCCTACCTTAGGGGTGACTTATACGCAATAAAAAGGGAGTTTAAGACTTGGGAAGGGAGTCATATCGGCAAGTCGAAATGGCAGTTCAAAACTGCATACAGGCTGCAATTGTAGGACTGGAACTTGTTTTAAGGGGCTACATAAGTAATTGGCACAATAAGCATTGCAGATTCACTAGCAGCATTTAATTTACAGGCCGTGGGTGTATGGTATATCACTTTTTCAGGGACTTACAAGTAAATTAAATATGCCAATCTGGTGTACGCCAATTTTAACTTGTTTTAGGGAGAGAACATAAGCACTTTAACCCTGATTAGCAATGGTAAAGTGCACAGAGTCCTACAGCCAACAAAAACAAATTCAACATAATAAGAAGGATGAAGGGGAAATATTTGGACATGACCTTGCAGAGAGGGCCAAGTCCAACACCAGGCAACTGCTAGATCTGGGAAAATACAAATGACATGAACTAGTGACTCAGAAACTGCCCCACACACCCACACAGACACTCAGGCACCCACACAGGTAATCAGACAACCAATCATTAACCCATATAGACACTCATGTAGCTACTCACCAACCCATGTAGCAAACTTACACACCAACAGACAGACTGATACAGACATTCACACAGGTTAGTCATTCACCCATGAATTCAATAAGATACGTTTAATCACTCACTTATACAATCATCCACACACCCACTAAATCATCCATTCAGACACTCATACACCCACTCATTCTTCAATACACCATGGCATATATATATATAACATTCGTCAACTTTTTAGAAACACTCATAGTCACTGGATGCTGTCATCAGTGATGTCATTTGAGATGTCATCAGTGATGTCATGAGTGATGTCACTGACCATGTCATGAGTGATGTAATATGTGACGTCATCAGCAGTGCATTGCGGGGGCGCGAGTTATAGTTAGCTCAACTAACTATAATGGCCGAATTTCTCTGGTTTTGTACGAGTGAAATGTCTGACTAACTATAACGTCCCTGAAACCTATGGTTTTTTCAATTAATTTCTAAGGTTTTTTAAATGCTAATCCCTAACTATAACGTCCCTGAAACCTGTGTTTTTTTCAGTGAATTTCTAAGGTTTTTTAAATGTTAATCCCTAACTATAACGTCCCTGAAACCTGTGGTTTTTTTCAGTGAATTTCGAAGTTTTTTTTTAAATGCTAATCCCTAACTATAACGTCCCTGAAACTTCTGGGTTTTTCAGCGAATTTCTAAGGTTTTTAAATGCTAATTTCTAACTATGCCTACATAGGTAGGACATGTGCAAAAAGAGGAAGAAAGGTGCAGAAAGAAGCAAGAGAAGTGCAGAAAGAGGCAAGAGAGGAGCAGAAAGAGGAAGAAAGGTGCAGAAAGAATCAAGAGAAATGGAGAAAGAGGCAACAGAAGTCCAGAAAGAGGAAGAAAGGTGCAGAAAGAAGTAAAAGATGTGCAGAAAGAACCAACAGAGGTGCAGAAAGAGGCCTACTTTGACTGTACCTTTCCACAGACGCATACAAAGTAGCCTAATCCCTAATCCTTCCCCGAAGATTTCTTAAACCTCACTTTTCTCTTGAAGGTTCACTATTAATTGACTGCTCAGAATGTTAGGCCTACCAAATATAAAACAGCAATCCTAAGCATATCGCTGTTGTAAGTCTGACCAAGTTTGTGAAGGTATGCGTGCGTGTCTATGCTTTTACCTAGTGACATATTAAATGAAAATAAGCATACAAACACTTGAATGCATGTGTTTCAAACAGCATACTCTGTAAATTTGGATAAAAAAAGGTGTATGCATTTCTTTCTGCTCACAATACAGGGCACATGGGTATTCAATAGTATATTTGAGGGGCTCTATAACACATATATACATAAGACATGTCTGCCTGTGCAACCGAATGACAGAGCAGAACTGAGAAGATTTGACCACCTATAGGAGAAGTTACCCGCTTTTGGAGCTACCATCTTCAGATGCATAACACATGTAAGAATACATATTCAAGTAGACATATATATCTCAGTCACGAGAGCACGCAGACATTTAAATTTGACAGCTTGCACTTCCCATTTGAGTACAGAAAGAAGCGAGAGATGTTTAGAAAGAAGCAAGAGAGTTACAGAAACAGGCAAATGAAGTGCAGAAAGAGGGAACAGGGGTGCAGACAGAGGCAAGAGAGGTGCAGAAAGAGGGAAGAGGGGTGCAGAAAGAGGCATGAGGGGTGCAGAAATTTGCAAGAGAGGTGCAGAAAGAAACGAGAGCAGTGCAGAAAGAACCAACAGAGGTGCAGAAGGAGGCAAGAGCAGTGCAGAAAGAGGCAAGAGAAATGCAGAAAGAAGCATCAGAGGTGCAGAAGGAGAGAAGAGTACTGCAGAAAGAGGCAAGAGAGTTGCAGAAACAGACAAGAGAGTTGCAGAAACAGACAAGAGAGGTGCAGAAAAAGGAAACAGGGGTGCAGAAAGAGGCAAAAGAGGTGCAGAAAGAGGGAAAAAGGGTGCAGAAAGAGGCAAGAGTAGTGCAGAAAGAAGCAAGAGAAGTGCAGAAAGAAGCAAGAGAAGTACATAAAGAAGCAACTGAGGTGCATAAAGAGGCAAGAGGGGTGCAGAAAGAGGCAAGAGAGGTGCAGAAAGAGGGAAGTGGGACGCAGAAAGAGGCAAGAGGGGTGCAGAAAAAGCAAGAGAGGTACAGAAAGAAACAAGAGAAGTGCAGAAAGAAGCAACAGAGGTGCAGAAAGAGGCAAGGAGAGGGTGCAGAAAAAGGCAAGAGGGGTGCAGAAAGAAGCAACAGAGGTGCAGAGGGAGGCAAGAGAAGTGCAGAAAAGGCAAGAGATATGCAGAAAGAGGCAAGAGGAGTGCAGAAAGAAGCAAGAGAGGTACAGAAAGAATCAAGAGAAGGGCAGAAAGAAGTAACAGAGGTGCAGAAAGAGGCAAGAGGGGTGCAGCAAGAGGCATGAGAAGTGCAGACAGAAGCAACAGAGGTGCAGAAGGAGGCAAGAGAGGTGCAGAAACAGGCAAAAAAAGGTGCAGAAAGAAGCAAGAGCAGTGCAGAAAGAACAAACAGAGGTGTAGAAGGAAGCAATAGGAGTGCAGAAAGAGGCATGAGGGGTGCAGAAATTTGCAAGAGAGGTACAGAAAAAGGGAACAGGGGTGCAGAAAGAGGCAAGAGAGATGCAGAAAGAGGGAAGAAGGGTGCAGAAAGAGGCAAGAGGGGTACAGAAAGAGGCAGGAGGAGTGCAGAAAGAAGCAGCAGAGGTGCAGAAAGAAGCAAGAGAGGTACAGAAAGAGGGTGGCAAAAAGAGTCAAGAGGGGTGCAGAAAGAAGCAAGAGCAGTGCAGAAAGAAGCAATAGAGGTGCAGAAAGAGGCAAGAGGGGTGTAGAAATTTACAAGAGAGGTGCAGAAAAAAGCAACAGAGGTGCGGCAGGAGACAATAGAACTGCAGAAAGAGGCAAGAGAGTTGTAGAAACAGGCAAGAGAGGTGCAGAAAAAGGGAACAGGGGTGCAGAAAGAGGCAGGAGAGGTGTAGAAAGAGGGAAGAAGGGTGCAGAAAGAGGCAAGAGGGGTGCAGAAAGAAGCAACAGAAGTGCAGAAAGAAGCAAGAGAAGTGCAGAAAGAAACAACCGAGGTACAGAAAGAGGCAAGAGAGGTACAGAAAGAGGGAAGAAGGATGTAGAAAGAGGCAAAAGGGGTGCAGAAAGAAGCAAGAGCAGTGCAGAAAGAACCAGCATAGGTGCAGAAGGAGGCAAGAGGGGTGCCGAAAGAGGGAAGAGGGGTTCCAAAATTTGCAAGAGAGGTGCAGAAAGAAGCAAGAGCAGTGCAGAAAGAACCAACAGAGGTGCAGAAACATACAAGAGGGGTGCAGAAAGAGGCAAGAGAAGTTAAGAAAGAAGCAACAGAGGTGCAGAAAGAGGGAAGTGGGGCGCAGAAAGAGGCAAGAGGGGTGCAGAAAGAAGCAAGAGAGGTGCAGAAAGAAGCAAGAGAAGTGCAGAAAGAAGCAACAGAGGTGCAGTAAGAGGCGAGAAGAATGCAGAAAAAGGCAAGAGGGGTGCAGAAAGAAGCAACAGAGGTGCAGAGGGAGGCAAGAGAAGTGCAGAAAGAGGCAAGAGGAGTGCAGAATAAAGCAAGAGAGGTGCAGAAAGAAACAGGAGAAGTGCAGAAAGAAGCAACAGAGGTGCAGAAAGAGGCAAGAGGGGTGCAGCAAGAGGCATGGAAGTCCAGACAGAAGCAACAGAGGTGCAGTAGGAGGCAAGAGAAGTGCAGAAAGAAGCAACAGAGGTGCAGAAAGAGGGAAGTGGGGCACAGAAAGAGGCAAGAGGGGTGCAGAAAGAAGCAAGAGAGGTACAGAAAGAAACAAGAGAAGTGAAGAAAGAAGCAACAGAGGTGCAGAAAGAGGAAGGAGAGGTGCAGAAAAAGACAAGAGGGGTGCAGAAAGAAGCAACAGAGGTGCAGAGGGAGGCAAGAGAAGTGCAGAAAAAGGCAAGAGATATGCAGAAAGAGGCAAGAGGAGTGCAGAAAGAAGCAAGAGAGGAGCAGAAAGAAGTAAGAGAAGGGCAGAAAGAAGCAACAGAGGTGCAGAAAGAGGCAAGAGGGGTGCAGAAAGAGGCATGAGAAGTGCAGACAGAAGCAACAGAGGTGCAGAAGGAGGCAAGAGAGGTGCAGAAACAGCAGAAAAGGTGCAGAAAGAAGCAAGAGCAGTGCAGAAAGAACCAACAGAGGTGTAGAAGGAAGCAATAGGAGTGCAGAAAGAGGGCATGAGGGGTGCAGAAATTTGCAAGAGAGGTGCAGAAAGAAGCAACAGAGGTGCAGAAGGAGACATGAGAACTGCAGAAAGAGGCAAGAGAGTTGCAGAAACAGGCAACAGAGGTACAGAAAAAGGGAACAGGGGTGCAGAAAGAGGCAAGAGAGATGCAGAAAGAGGGAAGAAGGGTGCAGAAAGAGGCAAGAGGGGTACAGAAAGAGACAGGAGAAGTGCAGAAAGAAGCAGCAGCGGTGCAGAAAGAAGCAAGAGAGGTACAGAAAGAGGGTGGCAGAAAGAGTCAAGAGGTGTGCAGAAAGAAGCAATAGAGGTGCAGAAAGAGGCAAGGGAAGTACAGAAAGAGGCAAGAGTGGTGCAGAAAGAGGCAAGAGGGGTGTAGAAATTTACAAGAGAGGTGCAGAAAGAAGCAAAAGAGGTGCGGCAGGAGACAATAGAACTGCAGAAAGAGGCAAGAGAGTTGTAGAAACAGGCAAGAGAGGTGCAGAAAGAGGGAACAGGGGTGCAGAAAGAGGCAGGAGAGGTGTAGAAAGAGGAAGAAGGGTGCAGAAAGAGGCAAGAGGGGTGCAGAAAGAAGCAACAGAAGTGCAGAAAGAAGCAAGAGAAGTGCAGAAAGAAACAACCGAGGTACAGAAAAGAGGCAAGAGAGGTACAGAAAGAGGGAAGAAGGATGTACAAAGAGGCAAAAGGGGTGCAGAAAGAAGCAAGAGCAGTGCAGAAAGAACCAACATAGGTGCAGAAGGAGGCAAGAGGGGTGCCGAAAGAGGGAAGAGGGGTTCCAAAATTTGCAAGAGAGGTGCAGAAAGAAGCAAGAGCAGTGCAGAAAGAACCAACAGAGGTGCAGAAACATACAAGAGGGGTGCAGAAAGAGGCAAGAGAAGTTAAGAAAGAAGCAACAGAGGTGCAGAAAGAGGGAAGTGGGGCGCAGAAAGAGGCAAGAGGGGTGCAGAAAGAAGCAAGAGAGGTGCAGAAAGAAGCAAGAGAAGTGCAGAAAGAAGCAACAGAGGTGCAGTAAGAGGCGAGAAGAATGCAGAAAAAGGCAAGAGAAGTGCAGAAAGAGGCAAGAGGAGTGCAGAATAAAGCAAGAGAGGTGCAGAAAGAAACAGGAGAAGTGCAGAAAGAAGCAACAGAGGTGCAGAAAGAGGCAAGAGGGGTGCAGCAAGAGGCATGGAAGTCCAGACAGAAGCAACAGAGGTGCAGTAGGAGGCAAGAGAAGTGCAGAAAGAAGCAACAGAGGTGCAGAAAGAGGGAAGTGGGGCGCAGAAAGAGGCAAGAGGGGTGCAGAAAGAAGCAAGAGAGGTACAGAAAGAAACAAGAGAAGTGAAGAAAGAAGCAACAGAGGTGCAGAAAGAGGAAGGAGAGGTGCAGAAAAAGACAAGAGGTGTGCAGAAAGAAGCAACAGAGGTGCAGAGGGAGGCAAGAGAAGTGCAGAAAAAGGCAAGAGATATGCAGAAAGAGGCAAGAGGAGTGCAGAAAGAAGCAAGAGAGGAGCAGAAAGAAGTAAGAGAAGGGCAGAAAGAAGCAACAGAGGTGCAGAAAGAGGCAAGAGGGGTGCAGAAAGAGGCATGAGAAGTGCAGACAGAAGCAACAGAGGTGCAGAAGGAGGCAAGAGAGGTGCAGAAACAGCAGAAAAGGTGCAGAAAGAAGCAAGAGCAGTGCAGAAAGAACCAACAGAGGTGTAGAAGGAAGCAATAGGAGTGCAGAAAGAGGCATGAGGGGTGCAGAAATTTGCAAGAGAGGTGCAGAAAGAAGCAACAGAGGTGCAGAAGGAGACATGAGAACTGCAGAAAGAGGCAAGAGAGTTGCAGAAACAGGCAACAGAGGTACAGAAAAAGGGAACAGGGGTGCAGAAAGAGGCAAGAGAGATGCAGAAAGAGGGAAGAAGGGTGCAGAAAGAGGCAAGAGGGGTACAGAAAGAGACAGGAGAAGTGCAGAAAGAAGCAGCAGCGGTGCAGAAAGAAGCAAGAGAGGTACAGAAAGAGGGTGGCAAAAAGAGTCAAGAGGTGTGCAGAAAGAAGCAAGAGCAGTGCAGAAAGAAGCAATAGAGGTGCAGAAAGAGGCAAGGGAAGTACAGAAAGAGGCAAGAGCGGTGCAGAAAGAGGCAAGAGGGGTGTAGAAATTTACAAGAGAGGTGCAGAAAGAAGCAAAAGAGGTGCGGCAGGAGACAAGAGAACTGCAGAAAGAGGCAAGAGAGTTGCAGAAACAGGCAAGAAAGGTGCAGAAAAAGGGAACAGGGGTGCAGAAAGAGGCAGGAGAGGTGTAGAAAGAGGGAAGAGGGATGCAGAGAGAGGCAAGAGGGTTGCAGAAAGAAGCAACAGAGGTGCAACAATAAGCAACAGAGGTTCAGAAAGAAGCAACAGAGGTGCAGAAAGAGGCAAGAGAGGTACAGAGATAGGGAAGAGGGATGCAGAAAGAGGCAAAAGGGGTGCATAAAGAAGCAAGAGCAGTGCAGAAAGAACCAACAGAGGTGCAGAAACATACAAGAGGGGTGCAGAAAGAGGCAAGAGAAGTTAAGAAAGAAGCAACAGAGGTGCAGAAAGAGGGAAGTGGGGCACAGAAAGAGGCAAGAGGGGTGCAGAAAGAAGCAAGAGAGGTGCAGAAAGAAGCAAGAGAAGTGCAGAAAGAAGCAACAGAGGTGCAGTAAGAGGCAAGAGGAATGCAGAAAAAGGCAAGAGGGGTGCAGAAAGAAGCAACAGAGGTGCAGAGGGAGGCAAGAGAAGTGCAGAAAGAGGAAAGAGGAGTGCAGAAAAAAGCAAGAGAGGTGCAGAAAGAAACAGGAGAAGTGCAGAAAGAAGCAACAGAGGTGCAGAAAGAGGCAAGAGGGGTGCAGCAAGAGGCATGGAAGTCCAGACAGAAGCAACAGAGGTGCAGAAGGAGGCAAGAGAAGTGCAGAAATAGGCAAAAGAGGTGCAGAAAGAAGTAAGAGCAGTGCAGAAAGAACCAACAGAGGTGCAGAAGGAGGCAAGAGGGGTGCAGAAAGAGGCAAGAGGGGTGCAGAAATTTGCAAGAGAGGTGCAGAAAGAAGCCACAGAGGTGCAGAAAGACGCAAGAGAGGTACAGAAAGAGGGAAGAGGGTAGCAAAAAGAGTCAAGAGGGGTGCAGAAAGAAGCAAGAGCAGTGCAAAAAGAAGCAATAGAGGTGCAGAAAGAGGCAAGGGAGGTACAGAAAGAGGCAAGAGGGGTGCAGAAAGAGGCAAGAGGGGTGCAGAAATTTGCAAGAGAGGTGCAGAAAGAAGCAACAGAGGTGCAGAAGGAGACAAGAGAACTGCAGAAACAGGCAAGAGAGTTGCAGAAACAGGCAACAGAGGTACAGAAAAAGGGAACAGGGGTGTAGAAAGAGGCAAGAGAGGTGCAGAAAGAGGGAAGAAAGGTGCAGAAAGAGGCAAGGGACAGAAAAAGGGAACAGGGGTGCAGAAGGAGGTAGGAGAGGTGCAGAAAGAGGGAAGAAGGGTGCAAAAAGAAGCAACAGAAGTACAGAAAGAAGCAAGAGAAGTGTAGAAAGAAGCAAGAGAGAGTGCAGAAAGAGGCAAGAGGGGTGCAGAAATTTGCAAGAGAGGTGCAGAAAGAAGCAACAGAGGTGCAGAAGGAGAGAAGAGAACCGCAGAAAGAGGCAAGAGAGTTGCAGAAACAGGCAAGAGAGGTACAGAAAAAGGGAACAGGATGCATAAAGGGGCAAGAGGGGTACAGAAAGAGGCAAGAGAAGTACAGAAAGAAGCAACAGAGGTACAGAAAGAGGCAAGAGGGGTACAGAAAGAGGCAAGAGACATGCAGAAAGAAGCAACAGAGGTACAGAAAGAAGCAAGAGAGGTACAAAAAGGGGGAAGAGGTTGGCAAAAAGAGTCAAGAGAGGTGCAGAAAGAAGCAAGAGCAGTTCAGAAAGAAGCAATAGAGGTGCAGAAAGAGGCAAGGGAGGTACAGAAAGAGGCAAGAAGCGTGCAGAAAGAGGCAAGAGGGGTGCAGAAATTTGCAAGAGAGGTGCAGAAAGAATCAACAGAGGTGCAGAAGGAGAGAACAGAACTGCAGAAAGAGGCAAGAGAGTTGCAGAAACAGGCAACAGAGGTACAGAAAAAGGGAACAGGGGTGTAGAAAGAGGCAAGAGAGGTGCAGAAAGAGGGAAGAAAGGTGCAGAAAGAGGCAAGAGGGGTGCAAAAAGAAGCAACAGTAGTACAGAAAGAAGCAAGACAAGTGCAGAAAGAAGCAACAGAGGTGCAGAAAGAAGCAAGAGAGGTACAGAAAGAGGGAAGAGGGTGGCAAAAAGAGTCAAGAGTGGTGCAGAAAGAAGCAAGAGCTGTGCGGAAAGAAGCAATAGAGGTGCAGAAAGAGGCAAGGGAGGTTCAGAAAGGGGCAAGAGGGGTGCAGAAGGAGGCAAGAGGGGTGCAGAAATTTGCAAGAGAAGTGCAGAAAGAAGCAAGGGAGATGCAGAAGGAGACAAGAGAACTGCAGAAAGAGGGAAGAGAGTTGCAGAAACAGGCAAGAGAGGTGCAGAAAAAGGGAACAGTTGTGCAGAAAGAGGCAGCAGAGGTGTAGAAAGAGAGAATAAGGGTGCAGAAAGAGGCAAGAGGGGTGCAGAAAGAAGCAACAGAAGTGCAGAAAGAAGCAAGAGAAGTGCAGAAAGAAGCAACAGAGGTGCAGAAAGAGGCAAGAGGGGTACAGAAAGAGGCAAGAGAAAGGCAGAAAGAAGCAACAGAGGTGCAGAAAGAGGCAAGAGGGGTACAGAAAAGGGGAAGAGGGGTGCAGAAAGAGCCAAGAGGGTGCATAAAGAAGCAAGAGCAGTGCAGAAAGTACCAACATAGGTGCAGAAGGAGGCAAGAGGAATGCCGAAAGAGGCAAGAGGGGTGCAAAAATTTGCAAGAGAGGTGCAGAAAGAAGCAAGAACAGTGCAGAAAGAACCAACAGAGGTGCAGAAACAAACAAGAGGGGTGCAGAAAGAGGCAAGAGAAGTTAAGAAAGAAGCAACAGAGGTGCAGAAAGAGGGATGTGGGGCACAGAAAGAGACAAGAGGGGTACAGAAAGAAGCAAGAGAGGTGCAGAAAGAAGCAAGAGAAGTGCACAAAGAAGCAACAGAGGTGCAGAAAGAGGCAAGAGGGGTGCAGAAATAGGTAAGAGGGGTGCAGAAAGAACCAACAGAGGTGCAGAAGGAGGCAAGAGGGGTGCAGAAAGAGGGAAGAAGGGTGCAGAAATAGGCAAGAGGTGTGCAAAAAGAAGCAACAGAAGTATAGAAAGAAGCAGGAGAAGTGCAGAAAGAAGCAACAGAGGTGCAGAAAGAGGCAAGAGGGGTACAGAAAGAGGCAGCAGAATTACAGAAAGAAGCAACAGAGGTGCAGAAAGATGCAAGAGAGGTACAGAAGGAGGGTGGCAAAAAGAGTAAAGAGGGGTGCAGAAAGAAGCAAGAACAGTGCAGAAAGAAGCAATAGAGGTGCAGAAAGAGGCAAGGGAAGTACAGAAAGAGACAAGAGGGGTACAGAAAGAGGCAAGAGGGGTGCAGATATTTACAAGAGAGGTGTGGAAAGAAGCAAAGGAGGTGCGGCAGGAGACAAGAGTACTGCAGAAAGAGGCAAGGGAGTTGCAGAAACAGGCAAGAGAGGTGCAGAAACAGGCAAGAGAGGTACAGAAAAAGGGAACAGGGGTGCAGAAAGAGGCAGGAGAGGTGTAGAAATAGGGAAGAAGAATGTAGAAAGAGGCAAGAGGGGTGCAGTAAGAAGCAAGAGCAGTGCAGAAGGAACCAACGTAGGTGCAGAAACATACAAGAGGGGTGCAGAAAGAGGCAAGAGAAGTTCAGAAAGAAGCAACAGAGGTGCAGAAGGAGGCAAGAGAACTGAAGAAAGAGGCAAGAGAGTTGCAGAAAGAGGCAAGAGGGGTGCCGAAAGAGGCAAGAGGGGTGCAGAAGGAAGCAACAGAAGTGCAGAAAGAGGCAAGAAGAGTGCAGAAAGAGACAAGGGAGGTGCAGAAAGAGGCAAGAAGAGTGCAGAAAGAGACAAGGGAGGTACAGAAAGAGGCAAGAAGTGTGCAGAAAGAGGCAAGAGGGGTGGAGAAAGAAGCAAGAGAGGTATAGAAAGAAGCAAGAGAAGTGCAGAAACAAGCAACAGAGGTGCAGAAAGAAGCAAGAGCAGTGCAGAAAGAAGCAATAGAGGTGCAGAAAGAGGCAAGGGAGGTGCAGAAGGAGAGAAGAGAACTGCAGAAAGAGGCAAGAGAGTTGCAGAAACAGGCAAGAGAGTACATAAAAGGGAACAGGGGTGCATAAAGGGGCAAGAGGGTGCAGAAAGAAGCAAGAGAGGTACAGAAAGGGGGAAGAGGGTTGCAAAAAGAGTTAATAGGGGTGCAGAAAGAAGCAAGAGCAGTGCAGAAAGAAGCAATAAAGGTGCAGAAAGAGGCAAGGGAGGTACAGAAAGAGGCAAAAAGCATGCAGAAAGAGGCAAGAATGGTGCAGAAATTTGCAAGAGAGGTGCAGAAAGAAGCAACAGAGGTGCAGAAGGAGAGAAGAGAACTGCAGAAAGAGGCAAGAGAGTTGCAGAAACAGGCAACAGAGGTATAGAAAAAGGGAACAGGGGTGCAGAAAGAGGCAAGAGAGGTGCAGAAAGAGGGAAGAAAGGTGCAGAAAGAGGCAAGATGGGTGCACAAAGAAGCAACAGAGGTGCAGAAAGAAGCAAGAAAGGGTACAGAAAGAGGGAAGAGGGTGGCAAAAAGAGTCAAGAGGGGTGCAGAAAGAAGCAAGAGCTGTGCAGAAAGAAGCAATAGAGGTGCAGAAAGAGGCAAGGGAGGTTCAGAAAGGGGCAAGAGGGGTGCAGAAAGAGGCAAGAGAAGTGCAGAAAGAAGCAACGGAGATGTGGAAGGAGACAAGAGAATGGCAGGAAAAGGCAAGAGAGTTGCAGAAACAGGCAAGAGAGGTGCAGAAAAAGGGAACAGTGGTGCAGAAAGAGGCAGGAGAGGTGTAGAGATAGGGAAGAAGGATGCAGAGAGAGGCAAGAGGGGTTCAGAAAGAAGCAAGAGCAGTGCAGGAAGAACCAACATAGGTGCAGAAGGAGGCAAGAGGGGTGCCGAAAGAGGCAAGAGGGGTGCCAAAAGTTGCAAGAGAGGTGCAGAAAGAAGCAAGAGCAGTGCAGAAAGGACCAACAGAGGTGCAGAAATATTCAATAGGTTTGCAGAAAGAGGCAAGAGAAGTTCAGAAAGAAGCAACAGAGGTGCAGAAGGAGGCAAGAGAACTGAAGAAAGAGGCAAGAGAGTTGCAGAAACAGGCAACAGAGGTGCAGAAACAGGCAAGAGAGGTGCAGAAAAAGGGAACAGGGGAGCAGAAAGAGGCAAGAGAGGTGCAGAAAGAGGCAAGAGAGTTGCAGAAACAGGCAAAAGAGGTGCAGCAAGAAGCAAGAGCAGTGCAGAAAGAACCAACAGCGGTGCAGAAGGAGGCAAGATGGGTGCAGAAAGAGGCAAAAGAAGTGCAGAAACAATCAAAAGAGGTGCGGAAAGAGGCAAGAGGGGTGCAGATAGAGGCAAGAGAGGTGCTGAAAGAGGCAAGAGAGGTGCACAAAGAGGGAAGAAGGGTGCAGAAAGAGGCAAGAGGGGTGGATAAAGAAGTAAGAGAGGTATAAAAAGAAGCAAGAGAAGTACAGAAACAAGCAAAAGAGGTGCAGAAAGAGGCAAGAGGGGTGCAGAAAGATGCAAAAGAAGTGCAGAAGGAAGCAACAGAGGTACAGAAAGAGGCAAGAAGAGTGCAGAAAGAGGCAAGAGAGTTGCAGAAACAAGCAAAGAGGCGCAGAAAGAGGAACAGAGGTGCAGACAGATTCAAGAGAGGTGCAGAAAGAACCAACAGAGGTGCAGAAAGAGGCAAGAGGGATGCAGAAATGTGCAAGAGAGTGGCAGACAGAAGCAAGAGCAGTGCAGAAAGAACCTACAGAGGTGTAGAAAGAGGCAAGACAAGTACAGAAAAAAGCAAAAGAGGTGCAGAAAGAGGCAAGAGGGGTGCAGAAAGAGGCACGAGAGGAACAGAAAGAGGCAAGAGAAGTGCACACAAAGGTACCAGGGGTGCAGACATTTGCAAGAGCGGTGCAGAAAGAAGCAAGAGAAGTGCAGAAAGAAGCAACAGAGGTGCAGAAAGAGGCAAGAGGGTTGCAGAAAGAAGGAAGAGAAGTGCAGAAAGAAGGTACAGAGGTGCAGAAAGAGGCAATAGGCAAGAGGGGTGCAGCTAGAGGGAAGAGGGGTGCAGAAAGAAGCAAGAGAAGTGCATAAAGAACCAACAGAGGTGCATAAAGGGGCAAGAGGGGTGCAGAAAGAGGCAAGAGAGTAGCAGACAGAATCAAGGGCAGTGCAGAAAGAACCAACCGAGGTGTATAAAGAGGCAAGAGGGGTGCAGAAAGAGGCAAGAGAAGTGCAAAAAAAAGCAAAAGAGGTGCGGAAAGAGGGCAGAGGGGTGCAGAAAGAGGCAAGAGAGGAGCAGAGAGAGGCAAGGGAGGTGCACACAGAGGCACGAGGGGTGCAGACATTTGCAAGAGAGGTGCAGAAAGCAGCAAGAGAAGTGCAGAAATAAGCAACAGAGGTACAGAAAGAGGCAGGAGAGTTGCTGAAAGAAGCAAGAGAAGTGCAGAAAGAAGGAACAGAGGTGCAGAAAGAAGCAAAAGGGGTGCAGAAGGAGGCAAGAGGGGTACAGAAAGAGGCAAAAGAAGTGCAGAAACAAGCAAAAGAGGTGCGGAAAGAGCAATAGGGGTGAAGAAAGAGGCAAGAGAGTTGCAGAAAGAGGCAAGAGAGGTGCACAAAGAGGTAAGAAGTATGCAGAAAGAGGCAAGAGGGGTGCAGAAAGAAGCAAGAGAGGAATAGAAAGAAGAAAGAGAAGTGCAGAAAGAAGCAACAGAGGTGCAGAAAGAGGCAAGAGGGGTGCAGAAAGATGCAAAAGAAGTGCAGACGGAAGCAACAGATGTGCAGAAAGAGGCAAGAAATGTGCAGAAAGAGGCAAGAGAGTTGCAGAAACAGGCAAAAGTGGTACAGAAAGAGGGACAGGGGTGCAGACAGAGGCAAAAGAGGTGCAGAGAGACCCAGCAGAGGTGCAGAAAGAGGCAAGAGGGGTGCAGAAATGTGCAAGACAGTAAGCCTGGGCGTAGTTCGTGAAGTAGCACTACGCAAAGCTACGCAAAGTGCAGTTCGCACTACGCGAGCTACGCGTAGCACTACGCGAACTACGTAGTGCACTGTTCGCAATGATTGCACAGTGCCTGATGCTTGTCCGCACTGTGCAATCATTGAAAACGGCATCTTGCACAGTGCGAGCTGTCTCTACTGCCGCTCGAGTAGTTTTACTCGAGCGGCAGCTTCTCAACGCGGACTGGTAGTTTCTCATCGCGAGCGGTCGCGAGCATACGCGACCACTCGCAATGAGAAACCTGACCTCCCCGCGTTGAGAATCTCGCCGGGAGGTTTATTTTCCACGCTCGCGATCGGCAACTTGATGTTGCTGATCGCTAACGAGGAAAAAGTCTCGCCGGGATGTCATTTTGCTTGCTTGCAGTCGCCAACTTGACGTTGAGGACCGCGAGCAAGCAAAAAATGACCGCTGCACTACGCTACGCGTGTTTGCACTGTGCTACGTGCAATTCGCGTTGTGCGAAGTAGCGCAAACTTCGCAAACTACGCGAGCGTAGCGTAGTGCTTTGCCCAGGGTTACAAGACAGTAGCAGACAGAAGCAAGAGCAGTGCAGAAATAACCAGCAGAGGTGTAGAAAGAGGCAAGAGGGGTGCAGAAAGAGGCAAGAAAGTGCAGAAAAAAGCAAAGGAGGTGCAGAAAGAGGCAAGAGGGGTGCAGAAAGAGGCAAGAGAGGAGCAGAAAGAGGCAAGAGAGGTGCAGACATTTGCAAGAGAGGTGCAGAAAGAAGCAAGAGAAGTGCAGAAAGAAGCATCAGAGGTGCAGAAAGAGACAAGAGGGTTGCAGAAAGTAGCATGAGCAGTGCAGAAAGAAGGAACAGAGGTGCATAAAGAGGCACGATGGGTGCAGATAGAGGGAAGAGGGATGCAGAAATTTGCAAGACAGTGCAGAAAGAAACAAGAGTAGTACAGAATCAACCAAGAGAGGTGCAGAAAGAGGCAAGAGGGGTGCAGAAAGAGGCAAGAGAAATGCAGATAGAAGCAACAGAGGTACAGAAAGAGGCAAGAGAACTGTACAAAGAGGCAAGAGAGTTGCAGAAACAGGCAAGAGATGTGCAGAAAGAGGGAAGAAGGGTGCAGAAAGAGGCAAGAGGGGTGCAGAAAGAAGCAAGAGAGGTGCAGAAAGAGGGAAGAAGGGCGCAGAAAGAGGAAAGATGGGTGCAGAAAGAAGCAACAGAAGTGCAGAAAGAAGCAGGAGAAGTGCAGAAAGAAGCAACAGAGGTGCAAGGAGAGGCAAGACGAGTGCAGAAAGAGGCAAGAGAGGTGCAGAAAGAAGCAACAGAGGTGCAGGAGGCAGGAGAAGTGCAGATAGAGGCAAGAGAGTTGCAGAAACAGGCAAAAGAGGTGCGGAAAGAATCAAGAGCAGTGCAGAAAGAACCAACAGAGGTGCAGAAGGAGGCAAGAGCGGTACAGAAAGAGGCAAAAGAAGTGCAGAAACAAGCAAAAGAGGTGCAGAAACAGGCAAGAGGGGTGCAGAAAGAGGCAAGAGCGGTGCAGAAAGATGCATGAGAGGTACAAAAAGAGGGAAAAAGGGCGCAAAAAGAGGCAAGAGGGGTGCAGAAAGAAGCTAGAGAGGTAGAGAAAGAAGCAAGAGAATTGCAGAAAGAAGCAACAGAGGTGCAGAAAGAGGCAAGAGGGGTGTAGAAAGATGCAAAGGAAGTGCAGAAGGAAGCAACAGAGGTGCAGAAAGAGACAAGAAAAGTGCAGAAAGAGGCAAGAGAGTTGCAGAAACAGGCAAAAGAGGTGCAGAAAGAGGGACAGGGGTGTAGACAGAGGGTAGAGAGGTGCAGAAAGATCCAACAGAGCTGAAGAAAGAGGTAAGAGGGATGCAGAAATGTGCAAGAGAGTAGCAGACAGAAGCAACAGCAGTACAGAAAGAACATACAGCGGTGTGGTAAGAGGCAAGAGGGGTGCAGAAAGAGGCAAGAGAAGTGCAGAAAAAGGCAAGAGAGGTGCAGAAAGAAGTAAGAGAAGTGCAGAAAGAAGGAACAGAGGTGCAGAAAGAGGCAAGAGGGGTGCAGATAGAGGGAAGAGGGGTGCAGAAAGAAGCAAGAGAAGTGCAGAAAGAACCAACATAGGTGCAGAAAGTGGCAAGAGGGGTGCAGATATGTGCAAGAGCGTAGCAGACTGAAGCAAGAGAAGTGCAGAAAGAAGCAACAGAGGTGCAGAAAGAGGCAAGAGGGGTACAGAAAGAGGCAAGAGAGGTGCAGAAAGAAGCAACAGAGGTACAGAAAGAAGCAAGAGAGGTACAAAAGGGGAAAGAGGGTTGCAAAAGAGTCAAGAGGGGTGCAGAAAGAAGCAAGAGCAGTGCAGAAAGAAGCAATAGAGGTGCAGAAAGAGGCAAGGGAGGTACAGAAAGAGGCAAAAAGCATGCAGAAAGAGGCAAGTATGGTAGAGAAATTTGCAAGAGAGGTGCAGAAAGAAGCAACAGAGGTGCAGAAGGAGAGAAGAGAACTGCAGAAAGAGGCAAGAGAGTTGCAGAAACAGGCAACAGAGGTACAGAAAAAGGGAACAGGGGTGCAGAAGGAGGTAGGAGAGGTGCAGAAAGAGGGAAGAAGGGTGCAAAAAGAAGCAACAGAAGTACAGAAAGAAGCAAGAGAAGTGTAGAAAGAAGCAAGAGAGGTGCAGAAAGAGGCAAGAGGGTGCAGAAATTTGCAAGAGAGGTGCAGAAAGAAGCAACAGAGGTGCAGAAGGAGAGAAGAGAACTGCAGAAAGAGGCAAGAGAGTTGCAGAAACAGGCAAGAGAGGTACAGAAAAAGGGAACAGGGGTGCATAAAGGGGCAAGAGGGGTACAGAAAGAGGCAAGAGAAGTACAGAAAGAAGCAACAGAGGTACAGAAAGAGGCAAGAGGGGTACAGAAAGAGGCAAGAGAAGTGCAGAAAGAAGCAACAGAGGTACAGAAAGAAGCAAGAGAGGTACAAAAAGGGGGAAGAGGTTGGCAAAAAGAGTCAAGAGAGGTGCAGAAAGAAGCAAGAGCAGTTCAGAAAGAAGCAATAGAGGTGCAGAAAGAGGCAAGGGAGGTACAGAAAGAGGCAAGAAGAGTGCAGAAAGAGGCAAGAGGGGTGCAGAAATTTGCAAGAGAGGTGCAGAAAGAATCAACAGAGGTGCAGAAGGAGAGAACAGAACTGCAGAAAGAGGCAAGAGAGTTGCAGAAACAGGCAACAGAGGTACAGAGAAAGGGAACAGGGGTGTAGAAAGAGGCAAGAGAGGTGCAGAAAGAGGGAAGAAAGGTGCAGAAAGAGGCAAGAGGGGTGCAAAAAGAAGCAACAGTAGTACAGAAAGAAGCAAGACAAGTGCAGAAAGAAGCAACAGAGGTGCAGAAAGAAGCAAGAGAGGTACAGAAAGAGGGAAGAGGGTGGCAAAAAGAGTCAAGAGTGGTGCATAAAGAAGCAAGAGCTGTGCGGAAAGAAGCAATAGAGGTGCAGAAAGAGGCAAGGGAGGTTCAGAAAGGGGCAAGAGGGGTGCAGAAGGAGGCAAGAGGGGTGCAGAAATTTGCAAGAGAAGTGCAGAAAGAAGCAAGGGAGATGCGGAAGGAGACAAGACAACTGCAGAAAGAGGGAAGAGAGTTGCAGAAACAGGCAAGAGAGGTGCAGAAAAAGGGAACAGTTGTGCAGAAAGAGGCAGCAGAGGTGTAGAAAGAGAGAATAAGGGTGCAGAAAGAGGCAAGAGGGGTGCAGAAAGAAGCAACAGAAGTGCAGAAAGAAGCAAGAGAAGTGCAGAAAGAAGCAACAGAGGTGCAGAAAGAGGCAAGAGGGGTACAGAAAGAGGCAAGAGAAAGGCAGAAAGAAGCAACAGAGGTGCAGAAAGAGGCAAGAGGGGAACAGAAAGAGGGAAGAGGGGTGCAGAAAGAGCCAAGAGGGTGCAGAAAGAAGCAAGAGCAGTACAGAAAGAACCAACATAGGTGCAGAAGGAGGCAAGAGGAATGCCGAAAGAGCCAAGAGGGGTGCAAAAATTTGCAAGAGAGGTGCAGAAAGAAGCAAGAACAGTGCAGAAAGAACCAACAGAGGTGCAGAAACAAACAAGAGGGGTGCAGAAAGAGGCAAGTTAAGTTAAGAAAGAAGCAACAGAGGTGCAGAAAGAGGGATGTGGGGCACAGAAAGAGACAAGAGGGGTACAGAAAGAAGCAAGAGAGGTGCAGAAAGAAGCAAGAGAAGTGCACAAAGAAGCAACAGAGGTGCAGAAAGAGGCAAAAGGGGTGCAGAAAAAGTTAAGAGGGGTACAGAAAGAAGCAACAGAGGAGCAGAGGGAGGCAAGAGAAGTGCAGAAAGAGGCAAGAGACATGCAGAAAGAGGCAAGAGGAGTGCAGAAAGAAGCAAGAGAGGTGCAGAAATAAGCAAGAGAAGTGGAGAAAGAAGCAACAGAGGTGCAGAAAGTGGCAAGAGGGGTGCAGCAAGAGGCATGAGCAGTGCAGACAGAAGCAACAGAGGTGCCGAAGGAGGCAAGAGGAGTGCAGAAACAGGCAAAAGAGGTGCAGAAAGAAGCTAGAGCAGTGCAGAAAGAACAAAAAGAGGTGCAGAAGGAGGCAAGAGGGGTGCAGAAAGAGGGAAGAAGGGTGCAGAAATAGGCAAGAGGGGTGCAAAAAGAAGCAACAGAAGTATAGAAAGAAGCAGGAGAAGTGCAGAAAGAAGCAACAGAGGTGCAGAAAGAGGCAAGAGGGGTACAGAAAGAGGCAGCAGAATTACAGAAAGAAGCAACAGAGGTGCAGAAAGATGCAAGAGAGGTACAGAAAGAGGGTGGCAAAAAGAGTAAAGAAGGGTGCAGAAAGAAGCAAGAGCAGTGCAGAAAGAAGCAATAGAGGTGCAGAAAGAGGCTAGGAAAGTACAGAAAGAGGCAAGAGGGGTACAGAAAGAGGCAAGAGGGGTGCAGATATTTACAAGAGAGGTGTGGAAAGAAGCAAAGGAGGTGCAGAAGCAGACAAGAGAACTGCAGAAAGAGGCAAGGGAGTTGCAGAAACAGGCAAGAGAGGTGCAGAAACAGGCAAGAGAGGTACAGAAAAAGGGAACGGGGTGCAGAAAGAGGCAGGAGAGGTGTAGAAATAGGGAAGAAGAATGCAGAAAGAGGCAAGAGGGGTGCAGAAAGAAGCAAGAGCAGTGCAGAAGGAACCAACGTAGGTGCAGAAACATACAAGAGGGGTGCAGAAAGAGGCAAGAGAAGTTCAGAAAGAAGCAACAGAGGTGCAGAAGGAGGCAAGAGAACTGAAGAAAGAGGCAAGAGAGTTGCAGAAAGAGGCAAGAGGGGTGCCGAAAGAGGCAAGAGGGGTGCAGAAGGAAGCAACAGAAGTGCAGAAAGAGGCAAGAAGAGTGCAGAAAGAGACAAGGGAGGTACAGAAAGAGGCAAGACGCGTGCAGAAAGAGGCAAGAAGAGTGCAGAAAGAGACAAGGGAGGTACAGAAAGAGGCAAGAAGCGTGCAGAAAGAGGCAAGAGGGGTGGAGAAAGAAGCAAGAGAGGTATAGAAAGAAGCAAGAGAAGTGCAGAAACAAGCAACAGAGGTGCAGAAAGAAGCAAGAGCAGTGCAGAAAGAAGCAATAGAGGTGCAGAAAGAGGCAAGGGAGGTACAGAAGGAGAGAAGAGGACTGCAGAAAGAGGCAAGAGAGTTGCAGAAACAGGCAAGAGAGATACATAAAAAGGGAACAGGGGTGCATAAATGGGCAAGAGGGGTGCAGAAAGAAGCAAGAGAGGTACAGAAAGGGGGAAGAGGGTTGCAAAAAGAGTCAATAGGGGTGCAGAAAGAAGCAAGAGCAGTGCAGAAAGAAGCAATAGAGGTGCAGAAAGAGGCAAGGGAGGTACAGAAAGAGGCAAAACGCATGCAGAAAGAGGCAAGAATGGTGCAGAAATTTGCAAGAGAGGTGCAGAAAGAAGCAACAGAGGTGCAGAAGGAGAGAAGAGAACTGCAGAAAGAGGCAAGAGAGTTGCAGAAACAGGCAACAGAGGTACAGAAAAAGGGAACAAGGGTGCAGAAAGAGGCAAGAGAGGTGCAGAAAGAGGGAAGAAAGGTGCAGAAAGAGGCAAGAGGGGTGCACAAAGAAGCAACAGAAGTACAGAAAGAAGCAAGAGAAGTGCAGAAAGAAGCAACAGAGGTGCATAAAGAAGCAAGAAAGGATACAGAAAGAGGGAAGAGGGTGGCAAAAAGAGTCAAGAGGGGTGCAGAAAGAAGCAAGAGCTGTGCAGAAAGAAGCAATAGAGGTGCATAAAGAGGCAAGGGAGGTTCAGAAAGGGGCAAGAGGGGTGCAGAAAGAGGCAAAAGAAGTGCAGAAAGAAGCAACGGAGATGTGGAAGGAGACAAGAGAACGGCAGGAAAAGGCAATAGAGTTGCAGAAACAGGCAAGAGAGGTGCAGAAAAAGGGAACAGTGGTGCAGAAAGAGGCAGGAGAGGTGTAGAAATAGGGAAGAAGGATGCAGAAAGAGGCAAGAGGGGTTCAGAAAGAAGCAAGAGCAGTGCAGGAAGAACCAACATAGGTGCAGAAGGAGGCAAGAGGGGTGCCGAAAGAGGCAAGAGGGGTGCCAAAAGTTGCAAGAGAGGTGCAGAAAGAAGCAAGAGCAGTGCAGAAAGGACCAACAGAGGTGCAGAAATATTCAATAGGTGTGCAGAAAGAGGCAAGAGAAGTTCAGAAAGAAGCAACAGAGGTGCAGAAGGAGGCAAGAGAACTGAAGAAAGAGGCAAGAGAGTTGCAGAAACAGGCAACAGAGGTGCAGAAACAGGCAAGAGAGGTGCAGAAAAAGGGAACAGGGGAGCAGAAAGAGGGAACAGGGGAGCAGAAAGAGGTAAGAGAGGTGCAGAAAGAGGCAAGAGAGTTGCAGAAACAGGCAAAAGAGGTGCAGCAAGAAGCAAGAGCAGTGCAGAAAGAACCAACAGCGGTGCAGAAGGAGGCAAGAGGGGTGCAGAAAGAGGCAAAAGAAGTGCAGAAACAATCAAAAGGGGTGCGGAAAGAGGCAAGAGGGGGTGCAGATAGAGGCAAGAGAGGTGCTGAAAGAGGCAAGAGAGGTGCACAAAGAGGGAAGAAGGGTGCAGAAAGAGGCAAGAGGGGTGGATAAAGAAGCAAGAGAGGTATAAAAAAAAGCAAGAGAAGTACAGAAAAAAGCAAAAGAGGTGCAGAAAGAGGCAAGAGGGGTGCAGAAAGATGCAAAAGAAGTGCAGAAGGAAGCAACAGAGGTACAGAAAGAGGCAAGAAGAGTGCAGAAAGAGGCAAGAGATTTGCAGAAACAAGCAAAAGAGGCGCAGAAAGAGGAACAGGGGTGCAGACAGATTCAAGAGAGGTGCAGAAAGAACCAACAGAGGTGCAGAAAGAGGCAAGAGGGATGCAGAAATGTGCAAGAGAGTGGCAGACAGAAGCAAGAGCAGTGCAGAAAGAACCTACAGAGGTGTAGAAAGAGGCAAGAGAAGTACAGAAAAAAGCAAAAGAGGTGCAGAAAGAGGCAAGAGGGGTGGAGAAAGAGGCACGAGAGGAACAGAAAGAGGCAAGAGAAGTGCACACAAAGGTACCAGGGGTGCAGACATTTGCAAGAGAGGTGCAGAAAGAAGCAAGAGAAGTGCAGAAAGAAGCAACAGAGGTGCAGAAAGAGGCAAGAGGGTTGCAGAAAGAAGGAAGAGAAGTGCAGAAAGAAGGTACAGAGGTGCAGAAAGAGGCAAGAGGCAAGAGGGGTGCAGCTAGAGGGAAGAGGGGTGCAGAAAGAAGCAAGAGAAGTGCAGAAAGAACCAACAGAGGTGCATAAAGGGGCAAGAGGGGTGCAGAAAGAGGCAAGAGAGTAGCAGACAGAATCAAGGGCAGTGCAGAAAGAACCAACAGAGGTGTAGAAAGAGGCAAGAGGGGTGCAGAAAGAGGCAAGAGAAGTGCAAAAAAAAGCAAAAGAGGGGCGGAAAGAGGGCAGAGGGGTGCAGAAAGAGGCAAGAGAGGAGCAGAAAGAGGCAAGGGAGGTGCACACAGAGGCACGAGGGGTGCAGACATTTACAAGAGAGGTGCAGAAAGCAGCAAGAGAAGTGCAGAAATAAGCAACAGAGGTACAGAAAGAGGCAGGAGAGTTTCTGAAAGAAGCAAGAGAGGTGCAGAAAGAAGGAACAGAGGTGCAGAAAGAAGCAAAAGGGGTGCAGAAAGAGGCAAGAGGGGTACAGAAAGAGGCAAAAGAAGTGCAGAAACAAGCAAAAGAGGTGCGGAAAGAGGCAAGAGGGGTGAAGAAAGAGGCAAGAGAGTTGCTGAAAGAGGCAAGAGAGGTGCACAAAGAGGTAAGAAGGATGCAGAAAGAGGCAAGAGGGGTGCAGAAAGAAGCAAGAGAGGTATAGAAAGAAGAAAGAGAAGTGCAGAAAGAAGCAACAGAGGTGCAGAAAGAGGCAAGATGGGTGCAAAAAGATGCAAAAGAAGTGCAGACGGAAGCAACAGATGTGCAGAAAGAGGCAAGAAATGTGCAGAAAGAGGCAAGAGAGTTTCAGAAACAGGCAAAAGTGGTACAGAAAGAGGGACAGGGGTGAAGACAGAGGCAAAAGAGGTGCAGAGAGACCCAGCAGAGGTGCAGAAAGAGGCAAGAGGGATGCAGAAATGTGCAAGACAGTAGCAGACAGAAGCAAGAGCAGTGCAGAAATAACCAACAGAGGTGTAGAAAGAGGCAAGAGGGGTGCAGAAAGAGGCAAGAAAGTGCAGAAAAAAGCAAAGGAGGTGCAGAAAGAGGCAAGAGGGGTGCAGAAAGAGGCAAGAGAGGAGCAGAAAGAGGCAAGAGAGGTGCAGACATTTGCAAGAGAGGTGCAGAAAGAAGCAAGAGAAGTGCAGAAAGAAGCATCAGAGGTGCAGAAAGAGACAAGAGGGTTGCAGAAAGTAGCATGAGCAGTGCAGAAAGAAGGAACAGAGGTGCATAAAGAGGCACGATGGGTGCAGATAGAGGGAAGAGGGATGCAGAAATTTGCAAGACAGTGCAGAAAGAAACAAGAGCAGTACAGAATCAACCAAGAGAGGTGCAGAAAGAGGCAAGAGGGGTGCAGAAAGAGGCAAGAGAAATGCAGATAGAAGTAACAGAGGTACAGAAAGAGGCAAGAGAACTGTACAAAGAGGCAAGAGAGTTGCAGAAACAGGCAAGAGATGTGCAGAAAGAGGGAAGAAGGGTGCAGAAAGAGGCAAGAGGGGTGCAGAAAGAAGCAAGAGAGGTGCAGAAAGAGGGAAGAAGGGCGCAGAAAGAGGCAAGATGGGTGCAGAAAGAAGCAACAGAAGTGCAGAAAGAAGCAGGAGAAGTGCAGAAAGAAGCAACCGAGGTACAAGGAGAGGCAAGACGAGTGCAGAAAGAGGCAAGAGAGGTGCAGAACGAAGCAACAGAGGTGCAGGAGGCAGGAGAAGTGCAGATAGAGGCAAGAGAGTTGCAGAAACAGGCAAAAGAGGTGCAGAAAGAATCAAGAGCAGTGCAGAAAGAACCAACAGAGGTGCAGAAGGAGGCAAGAGCGGTACAGAAAGAGGCAAAAGAGGTGCAGAAACAGGCAAGAGGGGTGCAGAAAGAGGCAAGAGAGGTGCAGAAAGATGCATGAGAGGTGCAAAAAGAGGGAAGAAGGGTGCAAAAAGAGGCAAGAGGGGTGCAGAAAGAAGTTAGAGAGGTAGAGAAAGAAGCAAGAGAATTGCAGAAAGAAGCAACAGAGGTGCAGAAAGAGGCAAGAGGGGTGTAGAAAGATGCAAAGGAAGTGCAGAAGGAAGCAACAGAGGTGCAGAAAGAGACAAGAAAAGTGCAGAAAGAGGCAAGAGAGTTGCAGAAACAGGCAAAAGAGGTGCAGAAAGAGGGACAGGGGTGTAGACAGAGGGTAGAGAGGTGCAGAAAGATCCAACAGAGCTGAAGAAAGAGGTAAGAGGGATGCAGAAATGTGCAAGAGAGTAGCAGACAGAAGCAAGAGCAGTACAGAAAGAACATACAGCGGTGTGGTAAGAGGCAAGAGGGGTGCAGAAAGAGGCAAGAGAAGTGCAGAAAAAGGCAAGAGAGGTGCAGAAAGAAGTAAGAGAAGTGCAAAAAGAAGCAATAGAGGTGCAGAAAGAGGCAAGAGGGTTGCAGAAAGAAGCAAAAGAAGTGCAGAAAGAAGGAATAGAGGTGCAGAAAGAGGCATGAGGGGTGCAGATAGAGGGAAGAGGGGTGCAGAAAGAAGCAAGAGAAGTGCAGAAAGAACCAACAGAGGTGCAGAAAGAGGCAGGAGGGGTGCAGATATGTGCAAGAGCGTAGCAGACTGAAGCAAGAGAAGTGCAGAAAGAAGCAACAGAGGTGCAGAAAGAGGCAAGAGGGGTACAGAAAGAGGCAAGAGAGGTGCAGAAAGAAGCAACAGAGGTACAGAAAGAAGCAAGAGAGGTACAAAAAGGGGAAAGAGGGTTGCAAAAAGAGTCAAGAGGGGTGCAGAAAGAAGCAAGAGCAGTGCAGAAAGAAGCAATAGAGGTGCAGAAAGAGGCAAGGGAGGTACAGAAAGAGACAAAAAGCATGCAGAAAGAGGAAAGAATGGTGCAGAAATTTGCAAGAGAGGTGCAGAAAGAAGCAACAGAGGTGCAGAAGGAGAGAAGAGAACTGCAGAAAGAGGCAAGAGAGTTGCAGAAACAGGCAACAGAGGTACAGAAAAAGGGAACAGGGGTGCAGAAGGAGGTAGGAGAGGTGCAGAAAGAGGGAAGAAGGGTGCAAAAAGAAGCAACAGAAGTACAGAAAGAAGCAAGAGAAGTGTAGAAAGAAGCAAGAGAGGTGCAGAAAGAGGCAAGAGGGGTGCAGAAATTTGCAAGAGAGGTGCAGAAAGAAGCAACAGAGGTGCAGAAGGAGAGAAGAGAACTGCAGAAAGAGGCAAGAGAGTTGCAGAAACAGGCAAGAGAGGTACAGAAAAAGGGAACAGGGGTGCATAAAGGGGCAAGAGGGGTACAGAAAGAGGCAAGAGAAGTACAGAAAGAAGCAACAGAGGTACAGAAAGAGGCAAGAGGGGTACAGAAAGAGGCAAGAGAAGTGCAGAATGAAGCAACAGAGGTACAGAAAGAAGCAAGAGAGGTACAAAAAGGGGGAAGAGGTTGGCAAAAAGAGTCAAGAGAGGTGCAGAAAGAAGTAAGAGCAGTTCAGAAAGAAGCAATAGAGGTGCAGAAAGAGGCAAGGGAGGTACAGAAAGAGGCAATAAGCGTGCAGAAAGAGGCAAGAGGGGTGCAGAAATTTGCAAGAGAGGTGCAGAAAGAATCAACAGAGGTGCAGAAGGAGAGAACAGAACTGCAGAAAGAGGCAAGAGAGTTGCAGAAACAGGCAACAGAGGTACAGAAAAGGGTACAGGGGTGTAGAAAGAGGCAAGAGAGGTGCAGAAAGAGGGAAGAAAGGTGCAGAAAGAGGCAAGAGGGGTGCAAAAAGAAGCAACAGTAGTACAGAAAGAAGCAAGACAAGTGCAGAAAGAAGCAACAGAGGTGCAGAAAGAAGCAAGAGAGGTACAGAAAGAGGGAAGAGGGTGGCAAAAAGAGTCAAGAGTGGTGCAGAAAGAAGCAAGAGCTGTGCGGAAAGAAGCAATAGAGGTGCAGAAAGAGGCAAGGGAGGTTCAGAAAGGGGCAAGAGGGGTGCAGAAGGAGGCAAGAGGGGTGCAGAAATTTGCAAGAGAAGTGCAGAAAGAAGCAAGGGAGATGCGGAAGGAGACAAGAGAACTGCAGAAAGAGGGAAGAGAGTTGCAGAAACAGGCAAGAGAGGTGCAGAAAAAGGAACAGTTGTGCAGAAAGAGGCAGCAGAGGTGTAGAAAGAGAGAATAAGGGTGCAGAAAGAGGCAAGAGGGGTGCAGAAAGAAGCAACAAAAGTGCAGAAAGAAGCAAGAGAAGTGCAGAAAGAAGCAACAGAGGTGCAGAAAGGCAAGAGGGGTACAGAAAGAGGCAAGAGAAAGGCAGAAAGAAGCAACAGAGGTGCAGAAAGAGGCAAGAGGGGTACAGAAAGAGGGAAGAGGGGTGCAGAAAGAGCCAAGAGGGTGCAGAAAGAAGCAACAGCAGTGCAGAAAGAACCAACATAGGTGCAGAAGGAGGCAAGAGGAATGCCGAAAGAGGCAAGAGGGGTGCAAAAATTTACAAGAGAGGTGCAGAAAGAAGCAAGAACAGTGCAGAAAGAACCAACAGAGGTGCAGAAACAAACAAGAGGGGTGCAGAAAGAGGCAAGATAAGTTAAGAAAGAAGCAACAGAGGTGCAGAAAGAGGGATGTGGGGCACAGAAAGAGACAAGAGGGGTACAGAAAGAAGCAAGAGAGGTGCAGAAAGAAGCAAGAGAAGTGCACAAAGAAGCAACAGAGGTGCAGAAAGAGGCAAGAGGGGTGCAGAAATAGGTAAGACGGGTGCAGAAAGAAGCAACAGAGGTGCAGAGGGAGGCAAGAGAAGTGCAGAAAGAGGCAAGAGACATGCAGAAAGAGGCAAGAGGAGTGCAGAAAGAAGCAAGAGAGGTGCAGAAAGAAGCAAGAGAAGTGCAGAAAGAAGCAACAGAGGTGCAGAAAGTGGCAAGAGGGGTGCAGCAAGAGGCATGAGGAGTGCAGACAGAAGCAACAGAGGTGCCGAAGGAGGCAAGAGGAGTGCAGAAACAGGCAAAAGAGGTGAAGAAAGAAGCTAGAGCAGTGCAGAAAGAACCAACAGAGGTGCAGAAGGAGGCAAGAGGGGTGCAGAAAGAGGGAAGAAGGGTGCAGAAATAGGCAAGAGGGGTGCAAAAAGAAGCAACAGAAGTATAGAAAGAAGCAGGATAAGTGCAGAAAGAAGCAACAGAGGTGCAGAAAGAGGCAAGAGGGGTACAGAAAGAGGCAGCAGAATTACAGAAAGAAGCAACAGAGGTGCAGAAAGATGCAAGAGAGGTACAGAAAGAGGGTGGCAAAAAGAGTAAAGAGGGGTGCAGAAAGAAGCAAGAGCAGTGCAGAAAGAAGCAATAGAGGTGCAGAAAGAGGCAAGGGAAGTACAGAAAGAGGCAAGAGGGGTACAGAAAGAGGCAAGGGAGTTGCAGAAACAGGCAAGAGAGGTGCAGAAACAGGCAAGAGAGGTACAGAAAAAGGGAACAGGGAGGCAGAAAGAGGCAGGAGAGGTGTAGAAATAGGGAAGAAGAATGCAGAAAGAGGCAAGAGGGGTGCAGAAAGAAGCAAGAGCAGTGTAGAAGGAACCAACGTAGGTGCAGAAACATACAAGAGGGGTGCAGAAAGAGGCAAGAGAAGTTCAGGAAGAAGCAACAGAGGTGCAGAAGGAGGCAAGAGAACTGAAGAAAGAGGCAAGAGAGTTGCAGAAAGAGGCAAGAGGGGTGCCGAAAGAGGCAAGAGGAGTGCAGAAGGAAGCAACAGAAGTGCAGAAAGAGGCAAGAAGAGTGCAGAAAGAGACAAGGGAGGTACAGAAAGAGGCAAGACGCATGCAGAAAGAGGCAAGAAGAGTGCAGAAAGAGACAAGGGAGGTACAGAAAGAGGCAAGAAGCGTGCAGAAAGAGGCAAGAGGGTTGGAGAAAGAAGCAAGAGAGGTATAGAAAGAAGCAAGAGAAGTGCAGAAACAAGCAACAGAGGTGCAGAAAGAAGCAAGAGCAGTGCAGAAAGAAGCAATAGAGGTGCAGAAAGAGGCAAGGGAGGTGCAGAAGGAGAGAAGAGAACTGCAGAAAGAGGCAAGAGAGTTGCAGAAACAGGCAAGAGAGATACATAAAAAGGGAACAGGGGTGCATAAAGGGGCAAGAGGGGTGCAGAAAGAAGCAAGAGAGGTACAGAAAGGGGGAAGAGGGTTGCAAAAAGAGTCAATAGGGGTGCAGAAAGAAGCAAGAGCAGTGCAGAAAGAAGCAATAGAGGTGCAGAAAGAGGAAAGGGAGGTACAGAAAGAGGCAAAAAGCATGCAGAAAGAGGCAAGAATGGTGCAGAAATTTGCAAGAGAGGTGCAGAAAGAAGCAACAGAGGTGCAGAAGGAGAGAAGAGAACTGCAGAAAGAGGCAAGAGAGTTGCAGAAACAGGCAACAGAGGTACAGAAAAAGGGAACAGGGGTGCAGAAAGAGGCAAGAGAGGTGCAGAAAGAGGGAAGAAAGTTGCAGAAAGAGGCAAGAGGGGTGCACAAAGAAGCAACAGAAGTACAGAAAGAAGCAAGAGAAGTGCAGAAAGAAGCAACAGAGGTGCAGAAAGTAGCAAGAAAGGGTACAGAAAGAGGGAAGAGGGTGGCAAAAAGAGTCAAGAGGGGTGCAGAAAGAAGCAAGAGCTGTGCAGAAAGAAGCAATAGAGGTGCAGAAAGAGGCAAGGGAGGTTCAGAAAGGGATAAGTGGGGTGCAGAAAGAGGCAAAAGAAGTGCAGAAAGAAGCAACGGAGATGTGGAAGGAGACAAGAGAACGGCAGGAAAAGGCAAGAGAGTTGCAGAAACAGGCAAGAGAGGTGCAGAAAAAGGGAACAGTGGTGCAGAAAGAGGCAGGAGAGGTGTAGAAATAGGGAAGAAGGATGCAGAAAGAGGCAAGAGGGGTTCAGAAAGAAGCAAGAGCAGTGCAGGAAGAACCAACATAGGTGGAGAAGGAGGCAAGAGGGGTGCCGAAAGAGGCAAGAGGGGTGCCAAAAGTTGCAAGAGAGGTGCAGAAAGAAGCAAGAGCAGTGCAGAAAGGACCAACAGAGGTGCAGAAATATTCAATAGGTGTGCAGAAAGAGGCAAGAGAAGTTCAGAAAGAAGCAACAGAGGTGCAGAAGGAGGCAAGAGAACTGAAGAAAGAGGCAAGAGAGTTGCAGAAACAGGCAACAGAGGTGCAGAAACAGGCAAGAGAGGTGCAGAAAAAGGGAACAGGGGAGCAGAAAGAGGCAAGAGAGGTGCAGAAAGAGGCAAGAGAGTTGCAGAAACAGGCAAAAGAGGTGCAGCAAGAAGCAAGAGCAGTGCAGAAAGAACCAACAGCGGTGCAGAAGGAGGCAAGAGGGGTGCAGAAAGAGGCAAAAGAGGTGCAGAAACAATCAAAAGAGGTGCGGAAAGAGGCAAGAGGGGTGCAGAAAGAGGCAACAGAGGTGCTGAAAGAGGCAAGAGAGGTGCACAAAGAGGGAAGAAGGGTGCAGAAAGAGGCAAGAGGGGTGGATAAAGAAGCAAGAGAGGTATAAAAAGAAGCAAGAGAAGTACAGAAACAAGCAAAAGAGGTGCAGAAAGAGGCAAGAGGGGTGCAGAAAGATGCAAAAGAAGTGCAGAAGGAAGCAACAGAGGTACAGAAAGAGGCAAGAAGAGTGCAGAAAGAGGCAAGAGAGTTGCAGAAACAAGCAAAAGAGGCGCAGAAAGAGGAACAGGGGTGCAGACAGATTCAAGAGAGGTGCAGAAAGAACCAACAGAGGTGCAGAAAGAGGCAAGAGGGATGCAGAAATGTGCAAGAGAGTGGCAGACAGAAGCAAGAGCAGTGCAGAAAGAACCTACAGAGGTGTAGAAAGAGGCAAGAGAAGTACAGAAAAAGCAAAAGAGGTGCAGAAAGAGGCAAGAGGGGTGCAGAAAGAGGCACGCAGAGGAACAGAAAGAGGCAAGAGAAGTGCACACAAAGGTACCAGGGGTGCAGACATTTGCAAGAGCGGTGCAGAAAGAAGCAAGAGAAGTGCAGAAAGAAGCAACAGAGGTGCAGAAAGAGGCAAGAGGGTTGCAGAAAGAAGGAAGAGAAGTGCAGAAAGAAGGTACAGAGGTGCAGAATGAGGCAAGAGGGGTGCAGCTAGAGGGAAGAGGGGTGCAGAAAGAAGCAAGAGAAGTGCAGAAAGAACCAACAGAGGTGCATAAAGGGGCAAGAGGGGTGCAGAAAGAGGCAAGAGAGTAGCAGACAGAATCAAGGGCAGTGCAGAAAGAACCAACAGAAGTGTAGAAAGAGGCAAGAGGGGTGCAGAAAGAGGCAAGAGAAGTGCAAAAAAATGCAAAAGAGGTCAGAGGGGTGCAGAAAGAGGCAAGAGAGGAGCAGAAAGAGGCAAGGGAGGTGCACACAGAGGCACGAGGGGTGCAGACATTTGCAAGAGAGGTGCAGAAAGCAGCAAGAGAAGTGCAGAAATAAGCAACAGAGGTACAGAAAGAGGCAGGAGAGTTGCTGAAAGAAGCAAGAGAAGTGCAGAAAGAAGGAACAGAGGTGCAGAAAGAAGCAAAAGGGGTGCAGAAGGAGGCAAGAGGGGTACAGAAAGAGGCAATAGAAGTGCAGAAACAAGCAAAAGAGGTGCGGAAAGAGGCAAGAGGGGTGAAGAAAGAGGCAAGAGAGTTGCAGAAAGAGGCAAGAGAGGTGCACAAAGAGGTAAGAAGGATGCAGAAAGAGGCAAGAGGGGTGCAGAAAGAAGCAAGAGAGGTATAGAAAGAAGAAAGAGAAGTGCAGAAAGAAGCAACAGAGGTGCAGAAAGAGGCAAGAGGGGTGCAGAAAGATGCAAAAGAAGTGCAGATGGAAGCAATAGATGTGCAGAAAGAGGCAAGAAATGTGCAGAAAGAGGCAAGAGAGTTGCAGAAACAGGCAAAAGTGGTACAGAAAGAGGGACAGGAGTGCAGACAGAGGCAAAAGAGGTGCAGAGAGACCCAGCAGAGGTGCAGAAAGAGGAAAGAGGGGTGCAGAAATATGCAAGACAGTAGCAGACAGAAGCAAGAGCAGTGCAGAAATAACCAACAGAGGTGTAGAAAGAGGCAAGAGGGGTGCAGAAAGAGGCAAGAAAGTGCAGAAAAAAGCAAAGGAGGTGCAGAAAGAGGCAAGAGGGGTGCAGAAAGAGGCAAGAAAGTGCAGAAAAAAGCAAAGGAGGTGCAGAAAGAGGCAAGAGGGGTGCAGAAAGAGGCAAGAGAGGAGCAGAAAGAGGCAAGAGAGGTGCAGACATTTGAAAGAGAGGTGCAGAAAGAAGCAAGAGAAGTGCAGAAAGAAGCATCAGAAGTGCAGAAAGAGACAAGAGGGTTGCAGAAAGTAGCATGAGCAGTGCAGAAAGAAGGAACAGAGGTGCATAAAGAGGCACAATGGGTGCAGATAGAGGGAAGAGGGATGCAGAAATTTGCAAGACAGTGCAGAAAGAAACAAGAGCAGTACAGAATCAACCAAGAGAGGTGCAGAAAGAGGCAAGAAGGATGCAGAAAGAGGCAAGAGAAGTGCAGAAAGAAGCAAGAGAGGTGCAGAAAGAAGGAAGAAGGGCGCAGAAAGAGGCAAGATGGGTGCAGAAAGAAGCAACAGAAGTGCAGAAAGAAGCAGGAGAAGTGCAGAAAGAAGCAACAGAGGTGCAAGGAGAGGCAAGACGAGTGCAGAAAGAGGCAAGAGAGGTGCAGAAAGAAGCAACAGAGGTGCAGGAGGCAGGAGAAGTGCAGATAGAGGCAAGAGAGTTGCAGAAACAGGCAAAAGAGGTGCGGAAAGAATCAAGAGCAGTGCAGAAAGAACCAACAGAGGTGCAGAAGGAGGCAAGAGTGGTACAGAAAGAGTCAAAAGAAGTGCAGAAACAAGCAAAAGAGGTGCAGAAACAGGCAAGAGGGGTGCAGAAAGAGGCAAGAGAGGTGCAGAAAGATGCATGAGAGGTGCAAAAAGAGGGAAGAAGGGGCAAAAAGAGGCAAGAGGGGTGCAGAAAGAAGCTAGAGAGGTAGAGAAAGAAGCAAGAGAATTGCAGAAAGAAGCAACAGAGGTGCAGAAAGAGGCAAGAGGGGTGTAGAAAGATGCAAAGGAAGTGCAGAAGGAAGCAACAGAGGTGCAGAAAGAGACAAGAAAAGTGCAGAAAGAGGCAAGAGAGTTGCAGAAACAGGCAAAAGAGGTGCAGAAAGAGGGACAGGGGTGTAGACAGAGGGTAGAGAGTTGCAGAAAGATCCAACAGAGCTGAAGAAAGAGGTAAGAGGGATGCAGACATGTGCAAGAGAGTAGCAGACAGAAGCAAGAGCAGTACAGAAAGAACATACAGTGGTGTGGTAAGAGGCAAGAGGGGTGCAGAAAGAGGCAAGAGAAGTGCAGAAAAAGTCAAGAGAGGTGCAGAAAGAAGTAAGAGAAGTGCAGAAAGAAGCAATAGAGGTGCAGAAAGAGGCAAGAGGGTTGCAGAAAGAAGCAAGAGAAGTGCAGAAAGAAGGAACAGAGGTGCAGAAAGAGGCAAGAGGGGTGCAGATAGAGGGAAGAGGGGTGCAGAAAGAAGCAAGAGTAGTGCAGAAAGAACCAACAGAGGTGCAGAAAGAGGCAAGAGGGGTGCAGATATGTGCAAGAGCGTAGCAGACTGAAGCAAGAGAAGTGCAGAAAGAAGCAACAGAGGTGCAGAAAGAGGCAAGAGGGGTACAGAAAGAGGCAAGAGAGGTGCAGAAAGAAGCAACAGAGGTACAGAAAGAAGCAAGAGAGGTACAGAAAGGGGGAAGAGGGTTACAAAAAGAGTCAAGAGGGGTGCAGAAAGAAGCAAGAGCAGTGCAGAAAGAAGCAATAGAGGTGCAGAAAGAGGCAAGGGAGGTACAGAAAGAGGCAAAAAGCATGCAGAAAGAGGCAAGAATGGTGCAGAAATTTGCAAGAGAGGTGCAGAAAGAAGCAACAGAGGTGCAGAAGGAGAGAACAGAACTGCAGAAAGAGGCAAGAGAGTTGCAGAAACAGGCAACAGAGGTACAGAAAAAGGGAACAGGGGTACAGAAAGAGGCGAGAGGTGCAGAAAGAGGGAAGAAAGGTGCAGAAAGAGGCAAGAGGGGTGCAAAAAGAAGCAACAGAAGTACAGAAAGAAGCAAGAGAAGTGCAGAAAGAAGCAACAGAGGTGCAGAAAGAAGCAAGAAAGGGTACAGAAAGAGGGAAGAGGGTAGCAAAAAGAGTCAAGAGGGGTGCAGAAAGAAGCAAGAGCTGTGCAGAAAGAAGAAATAGAGGTGCAGAAAGAGGCAAGGGAAGTTCAGAAAGGGGCAAGAGGGGTGCAGAAAGAGGCAAGAGAAGTGCAGAAAGAAGCAACGGAGATGTGGAAGGAGACAAGAGAACGGCAGGAAAAGGCAAGAGAGTTGCAGAAACAGGCAAGAGAGGTGCAGAAAAAGGGAACAGTGGTGCAGAAACAGGCAGGAGAGGTGTAGAAATAGGGAAGAAGGATGCAGAAAGAGGCAAGAGGGGTTCAGAAAGAAGCAAGAGCAGTGCAGGAAGAACCAACATAGGTGCAGAAGGAGGCAAGAGGGGTGCCGAAAGAGGCAAGTGGGGTGTCAAAAGTTGCAAGAGAGGTGCTGAAAGAAGCAAGAGCAGTGCAGAAAGGACCAACAGAGGTGCAGAAATATTCAATAGGTGTGCAGAAAGAGGCAAGAGAAGTTCAGAAAGAAGCAACAGCGGTGCAGAAGGAGGCAAGAGAACTGAAGAAAGAGGCAAGAGAGTTGCAGAAACAGGCAACAGAGGTGCAGAAACAGGCAAGAGAGGTGCAGAAAAAGGGAACAGGGGAGCTGAAAGAGGCAAGAGAGGTGCAGAAAGAGGCAAGAGAGTTGCAGAAATAGGCAAAAGAGGTGCAGCAAGAAGCAAGAGCAGTGCAGAAAGAACCAACAGCGGTGCAGAAGGAGGCAAGAGGGGTGCAGAAAGAGGCAAAAGAAGTGCAGAAACAATCAAAAGAGGTGCGGAAAGAGGCAAGAGGGGTGCAGAAAGAGGCAAGAGAGGTGCAGAAAGAGGCAAGAGAGGTGCACAAAGAGGGAAGAAGGGTGCAGAAAGAGGCAAGAGGGGTGCATAAAGAAGCAAGAGAGGTATACAAAGAAGCAAGAGAAGTAAAGAAACAAGCAAAAGAGGTGCAGAAAGAGGCAAGAGGGGTGCAGAAAGATGCAAAAGAAGTGCAGAAGGAAGCAACAGAGGTACAGAAAGAGGCAAGAAGAGTGCAGAAAGAGGCAAGAGAGTTGCAGAAACATTCAAAAGAGGCGCAGAAAGAGGAACAGGGGTGCAGACAGATTCAAGAGAGGTGCAGAAAGAACCAACAGAGGTGCAGAAAGAGGCAAGAGGGATGCAGAAATATGCAAGAGAGTGGCAGACAGAAGCAAGAGCAGTGCAGAAAGAACCTACAGAGTTGTAGAAAGAGGCAAGAGAAGTACAGAAAGAGGCAAGAGGGGTGCAGAAAGAGGCACGAGAGGAACAGAAAGAGGCAAGAGAAGTGCACACAAAGGTACCAGGGGTGCAGACATTTGCAAGAGAGGTGCAGAAAGAAGCAAGAGAAGTGCAGAAAGAAGCAACAGAGGTGCAGAAAGAGGCAAGAGGGTTGCAGAAAGAAGGAAGAGAAGTGCAGAAAGAAGGTACAGAGGTGCAGAAAGAGGCAAGAGGCAAGAGGGGTGCAGCTAGAGGGAAGAGGGGTGCAGAAAGAAGCAAGAGAAGTGCAGAAAGAACCAACAGAGGTGCATAAAGGGGCAAGAGGGGTGCAGAAAGAGGCACGAGAGTAGCAGACAGAATCAAGGGCAGTGCAGAAAGAACCAACAGAGGTGTAGAAAGAGGCAAGAGGGGTGCAGAAAGAGGCAAGAGAAGTGCAAAAAAAAGCAAAAGAGGTGCGGAAATAGGGCAGAGGGGTGCAGAAAGAGGCAAGAGAGGAGCAGAAAGAGACAAGGGAGGTGCACACAGAGGCACGAGGGGTGCAGACATTTGCAAGAGAGGTGCAGAAAGCAGCAAGAGAAGTGCAGAAATAAGCAACAGAGGTACAGAAAGAGGCAGGAGAGTTGCTGAAAGAAGCAAGAGAAGTGCAGAAAGAAGGAACAGAGGTGCAGAAAGAAGCAAAAGGGGTGCATAAGGAGGCAAGAGGGGTACAGAAAGAGGCAAAAGAAGTGCAGAAACAAGCAAAAGAGGTGCGGAAAGAGGCAATAGGGGTGAAGAAAGAGGCAAGAGAGTTGCAGAAAGAGGCAAGAGAGGTGCACAAAGAGGTAAGAAGTATGCAGAAAGAGGCAAGAGGGGTGCAGAAAGAAGCAAGAGAGGTATAGAAAGAAGAAAGAGAAGTGCAGAAAGAAGCAACAGAGGTGCAGAAAGAGGCAAGAGGGGTGCAGAAAGATGCAAAAGAAGTGCAGACGGAAGCAACAGATGTGCAGAAAGAGGCAAGAAATGTGCAGAAAGAGGCAAGAGAGTTGCAGAAACAGGCAAAAGTGGTACAGAAAGAGGGACAGGGGTGCAGACAGAGGCAAAAGAGGTGCAGAGAGACCCAGCAGAGGTGCAGAAAGAGGCAAGAGGGGTGCAGAAATGTGCAAGACAGTAGCAGACAGAAGCAAGAGCAGTGCAGAAATAACCAACAGAGGTGTAGAAAGAGGCAAGAGGGGTGCAGAAAGAGGCAAGAAAGTGCAGAAAAAGCAAAGGAGGTGCAGAAAGAGGCAAGAGGGGTGCAGAAAGAGGCAAGAGAGAGCAGAAAGAGGCAAGAGAGGTGCAGACATTTGCAAGAGAGGTGCAGAAAGAAGCAAGAGAAGTGCAGAAAGAAGCATCAGAGGTGCAGAAAGAGACAAGAGGGTTGCAGAAAGTAGCATGAGCAGTGCAGAAAGAAGGAACAGAGGTGCATAAAGAGGCACGATGGGTGCAGATAGAGGGAAGAGGGATGCAGAAATTTGCAAGACAGTGCAGAAAGAAACAAGAGCAGTACAGAATCAACCAAGAGAGGTGCAGAAAGAGGCAAGAGGGGTGCAGAAAGAGGCAAGAGAAATGCAGATAGAAGCAACAGAGGTACAGAAAGAGGCAAGAGAACTGTACAAAGAGGCAAGAGAGTTGCAGAAACAGGCAAGAGATGTGCAGAAAGAGGGAAGAAGGGTGCAGAAAGAGGCAAGAGGGGTGCAGAAAGAAGCAAGAGAGGTGCAGAAAGAGGGAAGAAGGGTGCAGAAAGAGGCAAGATGGGTGCAGAAAGAAGCAACAGAAGTGCAGAAAGAAGCAGGAGAAGTGCAGAAAGAAGCAACAGAGGTGCAAGGAGAGGCAAGACGAGTGCAGAAAGAGGCAAGAGAGGTGCAGAAAGAAGCAACAGAGGTGCAGGAGGCAGGAGAAGTGCAGATAGAGGCAAGAGAGTTGCAGAAACAGGCAAAAGAGGTGCGGAAAGAATCAAGAGCAGTGCAGAAAGAACCAACAGAGGTGCAGAAGGAGGCAAGAGTGGTACAGAAAGAGGCAAAAGAAGTGCAGAAAGAGGCAAAAGAAGTGCAGAAACAAGCAAGAGAGGTGCAGAAAGAGGCAAGAGAGGTGCAGAAAGATGCATGAGAGGTGCAAAAAGAGGGAAGAAGGGTGCAAAAAGAGGCAAGAGGGGTGCAGAAAGAAGCTAGAGAGGTAGAGAAAGAAGCAAGAGAATTGCAGAAAGAAGCAACAGAGGTGCAGAAAGAGGCCAGAGGGGTGTAGAAAGATGCAAAGGAAGTGCAGAAGGAAGCAACAGAGGTGCAGAAAGAGACAAGAAAAGTGCAGAAAGGCAAGAGAGTTGCAGAAACAGGCAAAAGAGGTGCAGAAAGAGGGACAGGGGTGTAGACAGAGGGTAGAGAGGTGCAGAAAGATCCAACAGAGCTGAAGAAAGAGGTAAGAGGGATGCAGAAATGTGCAAGACAGTAGCAGACAGAAGCAAGAGCAGTACAGAAAGAACATACAGCGGTGTGGTAAAAGGCAAGAGGGGTGCAGAAAGAGGCAAGAGAAGTGCAGAAAAAGGCAAGAGAGGTGCAGAAAGAAGTAAGAGAAGTGCAGAAAGAAGCAATAGAGGTGCAGAAAGAGGCAAGAGGGTTGCAGAAAGCAGCAAGAGAAGTGCAGAAAGAAGGAACAGAGGTGCAGAAAGAGGCAAGAGGGGTGCAGATAGAGGGAAGAGGGGTGCAGAAAGAAGCAAGAGAAGTGCAGAAAGAACCAACAGAGGTGCAGAAAGAGGCAAGAGGGTGCAGATATGTGCAAGAGCGTAGCAGACTGAAGCAAGAGAAGTGCAGAAAGAAGCAACAGAGGTGCAGAAAGAGGCAAGAGGGGTACAGAAAGAGGCAAGTGAGGTGCAGAAAGAAGCAACAGAGGTGCAGAAAGAAGCAAGAGAGGTACAGAAAGGGGGAAGAGGGTTGCAAAAAGAGTCAAGAGGGGTGCAGAAAGAAGCAAGAGCAGTGCAGAAAGAAGCAATAGAGGTGCAGAAAGAGGTAAGGGAGGTACAGAAAGAGGCAAAAAGCATGCAGAAAGAGGCAAGAATGGTGCAGAAATTTGCAAGAGAGGTGCAGAAAGAAGCAACAGAGGTGCAGAAGGAGAGAAGAGAACTGCAGAAAGAGGCAAGAGAGATTCAGAAACAGGCAACAGAGGTACAGAAAAAGGGAACAGGGGTACAGAAAGAGGTGAGAGGTGCAGAAAGAGGAATGAAAGGTGCAGAAAGAGGCAAGAGGGGTGCAAAAAGAAGCAACAGAAGTACAGAAAGAAGCAAGAGAAGTGCAGAAAGAAGCAACAGAGGTGCAGAAAGAAGCAAGAAAGGGTACAGAAAGAGGGAAGAGGGTGGCAAAAAGAGTCAAGAGGGGTGCAGAAAGAAGCAAGAGCTGTGCAGAAAGAAGAAATAGAGGTGCAGAAAGAGGCAAGGGAGGTTCAGAAAGGGGCAAGAGGGGTGCAGAAAGAGGCAAGAGAAGTGCAGAAAGAAGCAACGGAGATGTGGAAGGAGACAAGAGAACGGCAGGAAAAGGCAAGAGAGTTGCAGAAACAGGCAAGAGAGGTGCAGAAAAAGGGAACAGTGGTGCAGGAAGAGGCAGGAGAGGTGTAGAAATAGGGAAGAAGGATGCAGAAAGAGGCAAGAGGGGTTCAGAAAGAAGCAAGAGCAGTGCAGGAAGAACCAACATAGGTGCAGAAGGAGGCAAGAGGGGTGCCGAAAGAGGCAAGAGGGGTGCCAAAAGTTGCAAGAGAGGTGCAGAAAGAAGCAAGAGCAGTGCAGAAAGGACCAACAGAGGTGCAGAAATATTCAATAGGTGTGCAGAAAGAGGCAAGAGAAGTTCAGAAAGAAGCAACAGAGGTGCAGAAGGAGGCAAGAGAACTGAAGAAAGAGGCAAGAGAGTTGCAGAAACAGGCAACAGAGGTGCAGAAACAGGCAAGAGAGGTGCAGAAAAAGGGAACAGGGGAGCAGAAAGAGGCAAGAGAGGTGCAGAAAGAGGCAAGAGAGTTGCAGAAACAGGCAAAAGAGGTGCAGCAAGAAGCAAGAGCAGTGCAGAAAGAACCAACAGCAGTGCAGAAGGAGGCAAGAGGGGTGCAGAAAGAGGCAAAAGAAGTGCAGAAACAATCAAAAGAGGTGCGGAAAGAGGGGTGCAGAAAGAGGCAAGAGAGGTGCTGAAAGAGGCAAGAGAGGTGCACAAAGAGGGAAGAAGGGTGCAGAAAGAGGCAAGAGGGGTGGATAAAGAAGCAAAAGAGGTATAAAAAGAAGCAAGAGAAGTACAGAAACAAGCAAAAGAGGTGCAGAAAAAGGCAAGAGGGGTGCAGAAAGATGCAAAAGAAGTGCAGAAGGAAGCAACAGAGGTGCAGAAAGAGGCAAGACGAGTGCAAAAAGAGGCAAGAGAGTTGCAGAAACAAGCAAAAGAGGCACAGAAAGAGGGAACAGGGGTGCAGACAGATTCAAGAGAGGTGCAGAAAGAACCAACAGAGGTGCAGAAAGAGGCAAGAGGGATGCAGAAATGTGCAAGAGAGTGGCAGACAGAAGCAAGAGCAGTGCAGAAAGAACCTACAGAGGTGTAGAAAGAGGCAAGAGAAGTACAGAAAAAAGCAAAAGAGGTGCAGAAAGAGGCAAGAGGGGTGCAGAAAGAGGCACGAGAGGAACAGAAAGAGGCAAGAGAAGTGTACACAAAGGTACCAGGGGTGCAGACATTTGCAAGAGAGGTGCAGAAAGAAGCAAGAGAAGTGCAGAAAGAAGCAACAGATGTGCAGAAAGAGGCAAGAGGGTTGCAGAAAGAAGGAAGAGAAGTGCAGAAAGAACCAACAGAGGTGCATAAAGGGGCAAGAGGGGTGCAGAAAGAGGCAAGAGAGTAGCAGACAGAATCAAGGGCAGTGCAGAAAGAACCAACAGAGGTGTAGAAAGAGTCAAGAGGGGTGCAGAAAGAGGCAGGAGAAGTGCAGAAAAAAGCAAAAGAGGTGCGGAAAGAGGGCAGAGGGGTGCAGAAAGAGGCAAGAGAGGAGCAGAAAGAGGCAAGGGAGGTGCACACAGAGGCACGAGGGGTGCAGACATTTGCAAGAGAGGTGCAGAAAGCAGCAAGAGAAGTGCAGAAATAAGCAACAGAGGTACAGAAAGAGGCAGGAGAGTTGCTGAAAGAAGCAAGAGAAGTGCAGAAAGAAGGAACAGAGGTGCAGAAAGAAGCAAAAGGGGTGCAGAAGGAGGCAAGAGGGGTACAGAAAGAGGCAAAAGAAGTGCAGAAACAAGCAAAAGAGGTGCGGAAAGAGGCAAGAGGGGTGAAGAAAGAGGCAAGAGAGTTGCAGAAAGAGGCAAGAGAGGTGCACAAAGAGGTAAGAAGGATGCAGAAAGAGGCAAGAGGGGTGCAGAAAGAAGCAAGAGAGGTATAGAAAGAAGAAAGAGAAGTGCAGAAAGAAGCAACAGAGGTGCAGAAAGAGGCAAGAGGGGTGCAGAAAGATACAAAAGAAGTGCAGACGGAAGCAACAGATGTGCAGAAAGAGGCAAGAAATGTGCAGAAAGAGGCAAGAGAGTTGAGGAAACAGGCAAAAGTGGTGCAGAAAGAGGGACAGGGGTGCAGACAGAGGCAAAAGAGGTGCAGAGAGACCCAGCAGAGGTGCAGAAAGAGGCAAGAGGGGTGCAGAAATGTGCAAGACAGTAGCAGACAGAAGCAAGAGCAGTGCAGAAATAACCAACAGAGGTGTAGAAAGAGGCAAGAGGGGTGCAGAAAGAGGCAAGAAAGTGCAGAAAAAAGCAAAGGAGGTGCAGAAAGAGGCAAGAGGGGTGCAGAAAGAGGCAAGAGAGGAGCAGAAAGAGGCAAGAGAGGTGCATACATTTGCAAGAGAGGTGCAGAATGAAGCAAGAGAAGTGCAGAAAGAAGCATCAGAGGTGCAAAAAGAGACAAGAGGGTTGCAGAAAGTAGCATGAGCAGTGCAGAAAGAAGGAACAGAGGTGCATAAAGAGGCACGATGGGTGCAGATAGAGGGAAGAGGGATGCAGAAATTTGCAAGACAGTGAAGAAAGAAACAAGAGCAGTACAGAATCAACCAAGAGAGGTGCAGAAAGAGGCAAGAGGGGTGCAGAAAGAGGCAAGAGAAATGCAGATAGAAGCAACAGAGGTACAGAAAGAGGCAAGAGAACTGTACAAAGAGGCAAGAGAGTTGCAGAAACAGGCAAGAGATGTGCAGAAAGAGGGAAGAAGGGTGCAGAAAGAGGCAAGAGGGGTGCAGAAAGAAGCAAGAGAGGTGCAGAAAGAGGGAAGAAGGGCGCAGAAAGAGGCAAGATGGGTGCAGAAAGAAGCAACAGAAGTGCAGAAAGAAGCAGGAGAAGTGCAGAAAGAAGCAACAGAGGTGCAAGGAGAGGCAAGACGAGTGCAGAAAGAGGCAAGAGAGGTGCAGAAAGAAGCAACAGAGGTGCAGGAGGCAGGAGAAGTACAGATAGAGGCAAGAGAGTTGCAGAAACAGGCAAAAGAGGTGCGGAAAGAAGCAAGAGCAGTGCAGAAAGAACCAACAGAGGTGCAGAAGGAGGCAAGAGCGGTACAGAAAGAGGCAAATGAAGTGCAGAAACAAGCAAAAGAGGTGCAGAAACAGGCAAGAGGATGTGAGAAGTTGGCCTGGTATATGCTGTTCACTAATTAAAGTGGACACCTTGCACCAGAACAATTCGACTCTTATGGTAGATAGGTTTAAGACAACCTTTATAGAAAGCTATCCTAGTGGTAGATGTGGAGAGCAGCCTTCAGGCTAAGTCTTGAAGGAATGTAAAGCAGCTTGTTTTACCACACAATCTCTTGAATCACCAAAATGAAAAGACACCACACAGGTATATATATCAAATATATATGTATTTATTAATAAACACTTCTACTAATCTCTTTATGATATTAGAGGTCAGGAACATATGTACAAGTCAAATGTTATCAAAATAAGTTTAGCACAATCAAATATCACAATCTTAGTTTGCTAGACCTAGGTCTAGGGCATCTAGAATCGAGGGACCCCCAAGAATCAATCAATCAATCAATCAAGCATTTGTATAGCGCGCTACTCACCCGGAGGGTCTCAAGGCGCTTGGGGGGGGGGGTCCGCTACTGTTCGAACAGCCAGGTCTTGAGTTGCTTCCTGAAGGAGAGGTGGTCTTGGGTAAGGCGGAGGTGGATGGGTAGGGAGTTCCACGTCTTGGCAGCCAGGTAGGAGAAGGATCTTCCTCCCGTTGTGGCTCTTCGGATGCGGGGGACGGCGGCGAGGGCGTGGTTGGTCGATCGTAGCTGGTGGGTGGGAGTGTAGAAGGTCAGACGGTCGTTGAGGTATCAGGGGCCTTGGTTGTGGAGAGCTTTGTGTGCGTGGGTGAGGAGTCGGAACGTGATTCTCTTGCTGACGGGGAGCCAGTGCAGGTCTCTCAGGTGTCCGGCGATGTGGCTGTGTCGGGGGATGTCCAGGATGAGTCGAGCTGAGGCGTTCTGGATGCGTTGGAGTCTTTTTGAAGTTTGGCTGTGGTTCCGGCATAGAGGGAGTTGCCGTAGTCCAGTCGGCTGGTGACGAGGGCCTGGGTGACCGTTCTTCCTGGTTTCGGTGGGGATCCACCGGAAGATCTTGCGCAGCATGCGTAGGATGTTGAAGCAAGACGAGGAGACGGCGTTGACTTGTCGGGTCATTGAGAGGGAGGAGTCCAGGATGAAGCCCAGGTTGCGTGCGTGGTCCGTTGGTTTGGGTGCGTTGCCCAGGGCAGGGGGCCACCAGGAGTCGTCCCAGGCGGAGGGTGATGATCCTAGGATGAGGACTTCCGTCTTATTTGAGTTCAGTTTCAGGCGGCTGTTCCTCATCCACTCGGCTATGTCCTTCATCCCTTCATGTAGGTTGGTTCTGGCGGTTGTGGGGTCGCAGTGAGGGAGAGGATCAGCTGGGTGTCGTCGGCGTAGGAGATGATGTTGAGGTTGTGTTGGCGTGCGATGGCTGCGAGGGGCTCATGTAGACGTTGAAGAGGGTGGGGCTGAGTGATGATCCTTGTGGTACGCCGCAGCTGACTTCGGTGGCCTCGGAACTGAACGGGGGAGGCGGACTCTCTGGGTTCTTCCCGGCGAGGAAGGAGATGATCCACTCCAGTGCCTTCTCTTGGATTCCGACGTTGTTCAGGCGTTGCACTAGGGTGCGGTGGCAGACTGTGTCGAACGCCGCGGAGAGGTCCAGGAGGATGAGGGCCGCTGTTTCCCATTGTCGAGCAGGGCTCGGATGTCGTCGGTGGCTGCAATGAGGGCGGTCTCGGTGCTGTGGTTGGCCCGGAAGCCAGACTGCGAGTGGTCGAGGGATCCATTCGTCTCGAGGAAGGCGGCCAGTTGTCTGTTGACGGTCTCTCGATGACTTTGGCAGGAAAAGGAAGGAGCGAGATGGGGCGGTAGTTTTTGAGGTCGGTGGGATCCGCTGACGGTTTCTTCAGTAGGGCGCTGAGTTCGGCGTGCTTCCAGCTCTCTGGGAAGGTGGCGGTGTCGAGGAGGTGTTGATGATGTCCCGGGAGGTGGGGTGCGATGACGGCGTCGGCCTTGTTGAAGACGTGGTGAGGGCAGGGGTCGGTTGGTGATCCGGAGTGGATGGAGTTCATCGTGCGGATAGTGTCTTCGGTGTTGATCGGGGTCCAGGCTCGGAGGGTGGAGGTGAACCACCCCAGGTAGTTGTAGGAGACCCACAGGGGACGGACGCAGTGACCTGGCACCGGTGCGAGTCCTGTGCGAGTCTATGCGCCCAGACGCGATTG